>OMKL01011617.1:2724-13969 GCA_900302295.1 Parasudis fraserbrunneri
AGTGCAATGCTAAATATAGAGCTGATGGAGCTCCTTTGTGTTAGTAGCCTATAGGTGCCATAGACCCTTTTACTGTTTGTAAACAATGATGACATTTTAGCTCAAGAAGTCTCTGTGTTTGGTTACCTTCACCTACTGAAATGCTTTTATCCAGAATGTACCTGGGGTTTTTCCCCACGGAAAGACAGCGGAGTGCAAAAATAGTTTAACCAGGTGTGCAAGGGCGTTAAACACCAAAGATCATGACTCAGCTCTAACGCTCACTGCAGCAAAGCCACGTAGGCGATACAAAATAACGTGTTTGTTTTTCAAGAGTTTTGTCTAAAAGATGGTGTTGGTGAAAAACCGAACTATTAGATTGAATCTAAGTAATGTATAGCATGGGTTGATTGTTTGGATTGAACGTTTGCATTTAAGGTTTTAGATAGAACGTTTTCTCTCTTGCTGTGTTAGCTGAAAAATCTACTTCATTTTGCCGTGCCACAGCCTGGTGTGAAGCAGCTTCCTGGACAGGTTTATGTCAACATCGGCCCCCTAAAGACAACTTTGAAGTATGATAAGAGGGACTGCACCGTCACCCTGCTGAAAAATGACCACGTGCTGCTCAATCTCCTGATAGACATGGTGACAGAGCACAGGAGAGCCACCAATATCAAGCCCAAAATTCCAGTCACCTTTACCTACACAAGGGAGAACAGGGTTAAGGTAAGGGTTTGGTGTGTGTATCGCAGTTATTCAAAGATAAGCATTTAAAGGGGCTATGTGCAGGATTTTCAACCATTCGGAATGAGGACCATGTACATTCAACGGCATACAAATAACGTGGAATAAATATATAACTTCACCATGGTAAAAAGACTATTTATTATGTGCTTTTGTGTGCAATTTCGTCCTTTTGTGGATAAGCTTCCCGTGATGCTTACTTGTTATTGTTTTACAGCCCGTTAACAAACAATAACAAGGAAACTTTAATACCGCTGACATCACTGGCTTTGCGAGGTCCTAGCGGGCTCAATTTTCTTTTTTTACCATATCAATGTGAGATGAATTTAGAGCTGGGTGATGTGGCTAAAATATCATATCATATGTATATATTAACACACAATACTGCGTTATGAAAAAGAGAACATCAGACAACCATATTACAGAATAGACAGACATACAGACAAGGTCACAGACAAACAATGTAAGTAACCCCTACCATCCCTCCCAACCCACTTTATTCATTTGATATAGCACAGTCCCATAAGTCCAAGGTTATTTAATATTACACAGCCCTTGTATAAGTTGGTACACTGAGTAAGATGGTACGGTACACTGTCCCGTAAAAGTTGTGACCACATTTTCCACCCTACTTGTTAAGTAGGCTTCTTGAATTTATGAATTAATATTTTATATTTTACCATTATATACATTTAATAACAGTCTGTTAATGATTTTGGTGTTTCGTGTCCTCTTAAGTGGCATTCATCTTACAGCACAAAAGAAAGGTTTTGTGTGTGCCTCGGCCATTGTGTTCAATTGAAATAGATTTCCTGCCATCCACAGCTGTGCATGGACAAATGGTAGTTCTGGATCTTTTTAGTCACTGGGCATTTCCAAAATGAAGGAAAATCAGCCTGCTTGATAAATTCATTATAGTCTACATTACATGATATATTAGCCTACACAAAACAATTTGAAAAGGATTGGTGGTGGTGTAATTATATCCTCGAACGACGGTGTCAGAGATATTCTGGATATACCCCGACCGCCACCGCAGAATTTTCGTGTTAACACGATAACTCGAATAGCTTTCATTCAAATATTCTCTAATTTGCTGTGCACTTTCATGACCCTTAGAGGAAGAAGCCTATTGATTTTGGTGACCCCATGACCTTTCCTCTAGCGCCACCATCAGGCCAAATGTTCAATACTCAAATTAGTGTATCTCCTGATACGATTTTGACCAAACTATATGGTGGCGCTATTCTCATGAAACTAAAATCATTAACCACTCCTCAACAGCTCGAATGAAGGGCATGGTCACAAAAGGTGGATTGAGAATTCGCAGTTCGGGCATATACCCGCTGTCGGCCACCAACAGCACATGTCTAGTTCCTGTCAGTTTTGAGATGCACTGTTTTTTTGTTTTCTTGTTCCGGACTGGTACAACATTGCGCTATGCAAAGTGGCGAGCAAAGCATCTCTTATGATGTAATGTGAACATTGCTTAAAGGTTCCATACTCTCACATGTGGAAAGCAAAGCAGTTCCAAGAGAGATTTTCTTCTGCTTCTTTGTTTCAGGGTGTCATCACAAGCCTAAACGGAAAGGAGGGCACCATCAAATGTGAGGACGATGATGCACTGCCATTTGACACCATCGAAAACCTTGGTGACATAGAGTTCAGCGTTGAAGAAGAGGTGGAATTCACAGTTTCAACAGTGAGTATGTTGTGCCAGTGTGCCATTTCTTAATGGATGATGCTGAATGGTGTTGGTGGGATTGCTGGGAGTGAGATTGTTGGGCATAAATGCAGTGAACATACCTCTTTTTTTCCCGCCAGGATTACCGCCAAATTGTGGTCACTCATTCATGCATGGATGTTTTGTGAGGAACGTTTTGTAGGATGCATGCGCAGGTCATGTAGGTGCTTCTTGTGACGCCTTTCTCTGCATCTCCCTAAATCATCACTTTGAACGGCATTGTTCACATTATCCCGCTTTCAATTGTAAAATATTAACAAAAACACAAAAGCCACCCCCACCTGCTAAAAAGCACTTTGTCTGATCCGGACAGAGTCTCAAACCCGGTTAGCAGCCTTGCTGCTCAGAGATTTGTGACCCACACTGTGGGCCTCAGCTTTATCGACTACCTTAGCTAACCCTGGCTAGTTGGCATGATACATGCTGATGCTATCTGAAATTGTTGTCTTAAGTTTTGGCGAGACTTATACTAAATATGGAACATGGCATATCATAGCACAGTCAGAGAAGGAGGCCAATGTTTCCTTTTATCAAAGCTGATGGCCTCGTTTTGGATCATTGTGGCCAGGGCACAGAGCTATTGCAAAGCTAACTGGCTACACAACTAAGATAGTGTTAGCTGTCTCTCAGTTAAACTGATTTTTCGTCCAGCTAAATGCTTGCAGGAGGGATTGGCTTGAACAGAACACAAAATACCAGAGGGATTAATGAATGCTTAGAATAATGACAATAGTTATGATGGTATAATTCGTTATATGAATGCAGGCAAAGCATCTTGCTTCACCTATTGGACAGCCCCAGCTCCAATAGCGCGGCAGCTGAAAGAATTTTATCAATGCACCTATTAAGAACAGGACCACGCCCCTCCAGCTGGAATATATGCCGGAGTGCAGCGGCTAAACTCCCCTCCGTACTTCCTTTCAGAACCTGTGACAACAGGGATAAAAGCAAGATGCTTTGCCCGCATTCATATAACTAGAGTTATAATATCATAACTATTGTTATATACAATGCGATCCCCGCATCTTGCTTCGCCTATTGGACTATAGGCGAAGCGAGAGCACAGCCCTGATCTATGTACCCCCTGTTGCCCCAAAAACCAAAAGAGGGGAAAAGGAAGAACTCATGCCCCTGTCAACATCTTCTCATTATAATGACTTTCCACATGAGCATTTCCTGGATGACAGTGGCCAGCTGTGCAATTGCAACCTTGAAATACTTAACTTGAAAACATAAGACCGTTCTGACAGCACAATATTGATGTAACTAAAAGATTCGCTGACAAACCTTGTTTTTAATGCATGTGTAATTAACTACAGTTCACTTGGGCCTGTTCATGTTGTAAACTGGACTGGTGCCAGAGACAGTCTCAGAACAATGAACGTCCCCTTTACTCCTCCTCCTGCTTCTCCTACCTTCACGGGTCTGTTGTGTAATGTGAACAGGCAATGCGGCACGGGTAGGATACAAACGCTGGCCGTCCTGTACCGTGCCTTGCTGGTCAACGGAAAAGCGCCATAGGATGATTAAGCCCATCACAGATAACAGAAAGCGGGTCAAAACGAATGCTGTAGTCTCATTCATTGCTCAAGACACGAGGCCTGTCAATATCATGGAAGAGGGAAGGATTTAAACGGTTAATGAGAACACTGGAGCCGGGGTAGCCTACACTAGTCTCTGCCTAAGCAAGACATCACCCGTGCGCGGACAGCGAGGCACACTGACATACGGGACAAAAAAATGTAGCCTCGTCGAGAAGCGCAAAGTTTCACGGGTAGACGAGAGCTACACAGGTAGATAGATTTTCTGAAAGTTCTAAATATCCTTGTTTGAGAAAAAAACAATGAATGTTGATTGATAATGAATAATGTTGGGTTTTTATTTCAATAAGCTAATTCTTATTTCCTGGGCTAATTCTTATTTTTGGAAGGGTAAAAAAAAAAAAGAAAGAAAAAAGTATTTGATTACTGATTTTGGCGTCGATTCCCATGGCAACAATTGAAGCTTTGAAGCATTCGGGACTGCCCTACTATCTGATATATATCATTATTTCATACTATTGTTGTGCTGATTGTTGCACTTGTAATGGGATAAAGTGCAATGTTTATCTTTCCTTGTGTAGACAAAGGAGGGGAAGAAGGCCATCCGAATAAGAAGAGCGAATGAACCCATAACCCCAATACCAGTACTTGCAAATCCTGTGAAATTGGAGCCATATTTGGCTCCAATTGGGCCTAATATGAAATTGGACACAGAGTTGTACGAAGGACACGTCAGCCAAACTATCATTGAGCCAACGGTGAGGAGATTTTGACCCTGAGAATAAATGAACAATTGTGAAGTGTAAACTACACAGGCACAGAATGTTGTGTATAGGTATATTAAAGCTACAATGTGTAAGATTTTCTATCACAATTCTTTTGTTTGAAATTTGCTCCAAAACATATCTTAACGTGGACACACTGACTCACAGTCTACTGTGAGCAAGTTTCATTGACCAGTGTAGCAGCAGTGAAGAGATATTCCATTCTAAAATTTCACGGCGAGCCTCTCACTTTTAACCAATCAGAGAAGGAATTTTGTTGGAATAAGCACTTTTAGTGGTTGAATCTATGTGGTCCTCGTTCAGCACAGTTCAGCAATGAGGACCATGTAGTCTCACAACTAAATAACGACTAAATGTCATGCTTATTCCAACAAAGTTCCGTTTGAGCTTCTCTGATTGGTTAGAAGGGGGAGCCTCGCAGTGGAATTTAGGAATGGAATATCTCTGCACTGCTGCAACATTGGTCAATAAAACTTGCTCACAGTAGACTGTGAGTCAGTTTGTCCAATGTCCATGTTGAGATATGTTTTGGAACCAAATTCAGACAAAAAAATCCTACACATTGTAGCTTTAATACAAAAGGTGCTGATATTTCCATGTCTTTCAAGTTTAATAGTTAAATAGTTGTATCTTGAAGGAAATAAGACAATGAAGTCAATGTTGAAACCCTGACTTTGATTTTGTCTTTCTGCAGCCTAAAATGAAGGGATACCCAGGACAAATCTTTGCCAATATCGGCCCCGTAAAGACCAACGTGACATTCGATCACAGGGACTGTGCTGTTACTCTGCTGAAAAATGACCAAGTGCTGATCAACCTCCTAGTGGATTTGGTGACAAGAAAAAGGAGAGCTGCCAACATTCAGCCCAAAATACCTGTCACTTTCAACTACACAAAGGAGAAGAGGGAGATAGTAAGTTAGTGCTTTTAGCAGTGGACAGCAGGGGAGGAAATTAACAGGGGCCAAGTTAATAAAATGCCCCTAAAATTGGAATGACTTTTGCACAAATGTTATGAAATTCACTTTCCAGTTCACTGTCGGTGACTAATTATGCACTACTGTCACCCGAATTATGCATGTGTAACGAGGTTGAAACCTTGCAATGGTACCTCCTGGGTGTAAACTCACTCCTACAATAATGGTATTTAACATACGTGGTCACATGGTGCTGGTGAGCGGCGGGTTCGCGGTTCGAGGCTGTCAGAGGACAGGTGCCGAGCATGAAGTGCCTGCCCAGTACATATTGACCACTGTTACACATGTGAGGTGTTTGTTTAGTATCACAATATTATTTGGCTATTTTGAACTCACGAGCAGCAAAAATAATAACCTTGTGATAATGAAAAATAGCACATTTGGAAATATGTGGAAAAATCTCAACAAAAACTACATCAGCTTCATTAAATGTGAGATTTTCCGGGTCTTTTCCTGCTTTTGGTCCAATTGCTTTCACACCTCAAGCAAGCCGCTCCAGGGTTCACATGGATGCGGACAGAGACCACCTCAAACGGGTGGATCAGGGTGCGGTTGTTAGATGCAGACCCAAGTTCGATTCTGGTGTTCACACCAACCAAAACAAACCGCACCAAGGGGGCTAACGCTCCTTAAGTACCCTTAACCATGATGACTTGGGTCTAAATTGCAGAGTATGTGGAGTGGAGGGTTCTGGGCTTTCATGTGCGGAAAACCTAGCTGGCTGATCAAGAGAGTTGACCCTGCTACTTGTGTTTCAGGGTGTCATCAAGAGCCTCAACGACAAGGAAGGAATCATCACGTCTAAGGAGTATGACGAACTACCCTTCGACATCCAGGAGAACTTCGACGCCATAGAATTCACTGATGATGATATTGACGCGGAGGTGGAGTTCACTACCCTCATGGTAAATGCGCAAGAAGTGAAGAATGTGCTATCATCCAGTCTGAATGGTGTCAACGGAGTTTTGACCAGAGTTTTTACGTACCTGCAAACTCATCGCCTTTCTGCGAAATTCACCATTTTAAATCTTAGACCATGGATTGTAACAATAGGCAGACTAAAAATTAGCGTAGCCGAATTATATGCTCTCAAAAGTAATGTCTGCACAAGTCGCCAAACTTGAAGATATATCTCTCGTCAATCACTGTGGGAAGTTCAGCTGATGAGTGAACATGCTCACAACTAAAAGTCAGTCTATTTGTCACGCACACATCACACAAGTACAGTGACAGTGAAATGTTTCTTCTGCTAGCTGGATGGTTTGTGGATCGTAGCTTCTCTTGAGCCTCTCTGTATTGGCCTTAAGGCTACGGTAGCGTTTGCCTGACCTCAGTAGGGAGAAGAGTCCATTGTTCGGATAGCTGGCATCCTTCATGATTCTCTTGGCCTCAGTCCTGCACCGCTTGTCGTAGATATCCTGCAGGGTGGGGAGTTCTCCTCTGGTAGTAAGCCCAGCCAACCATACCCCTCTGCAGGGCCTTGCGGTCCTGTTTGGTGCTGCCCCCATACCAGGCGGTGATATTTCCAGACAGGATGCTCACTACGTTGTATGTGTAACAGTTCTTCAGCATCTTGGGGGGCCATCTTGAACTTCCCCAGACCTCTGAGGAAGTAGAGGCACTGCTGCAAGCTGTGAACTCACCAAGCTGTTGATGTGTGTTGTCCTTGTGAGGTCTTCTGAGATGTGTGCGCCAAAGTACTTGAAGTTGCTCACCCTCCCCACTAGGGCCCAGTTGATCCTGATTGGGTTGTAATTCCTCTCCTGTTTCCTCCAAAAATTCAAAAACTCTAGGTATGCCTTCTCATCATCGGCTGAGATCAGGCCCACCACAACTGTGTCGTCCGTAGATTTAAAGTGTTAATCCTTAAGATTATCATATTAAAAAAATACCATATTTTATTTTCTCACTGGCATTTTTGTTGCAATAGCCATTCAATGTATTTTCAAATCTGTAAGCACTTCTCTATATACTAGTTTCCATTGGTATGGCCAGCCATTCCCACAAAATAGTCAAATATAATGCTCCAACAGGAAATGTTGCATACACACAGCAAATGACACATGTCAAATGTGGAAGAGCCGGTGCAGGCAAGGCAAGTGGTGGCGGTGGAACTCTGGGATCTGCATTTTGAAAATGCACTGATGTTACCATCAGTCACCACAGGCGTAGCCAAATCCGCCGAACAGACGATCTTCAAGATTAACGCTGTAACGATGGTGTTGGAGCTGTGCTTGGCCACACAGTCATGGGAGGGCGCTCAGAACGCAGCATTGTGGAGACTCCCGTGTGTAGAGGTGTAGTTGCCCATCCTCACCACCTGTGAGGTGTGCCTGTCAGGAAGTCGAGGACCCACTGACACGGGGTGGAGTTCAGTCCCAGGTCACTAAGCTTGGGGGGGATTATGGTATTGAATGCTGAGCTGTGGTCAATGAACCACATTCTCACATAATTTCCCTGCCTTTATGCATTAAAACATATTTATACTATAGATCTCTAATTATAGATTATATGTACTACACAGGTTGGTTTGGCTCAGAAAAATAAAAACGTTCTTTCAAAGTCGTGAACGATGGAAACCATTATATAATATAAACCATATAATATATTATAAACCATATATTTGGGGAAATATAATTATTTGCCATCTTCCCCAGTGTCAGACAAGAAGAGTGATATCAGTTTAATCTCTGTGTCTAGTAGCCCCAGAGAGGGATCCGGGTGCATGATAGTCTAGCTTAGCACAAAGACTGGAAGTAGTAGGGATCAGCTAGCCTAGCTCCGTCAAAAGTGAAGAAATACAACCTCCAACAACTCTAAAAGTGATGCACAGAGATGAAATCTATATCAATCTTCTCATGTGACTCAGAGAAAGATGGCAAATAAGTATGTTCATTTAAACATTATACTAATAGCAGTAGCCATACCATACCATACCACCAGTTAAACTGAGAGAAAATTAGAGACCTAGAGAAGAGAAGGAGAATCGTTGATACAGTTTTAAATTTCAGTGCACTGCATTGAAGGTACATTTTTAAATTCATTGATTAAATATTCATTGATATAGGGAATGAAAGTTCAAAGTACAATCAAAGTCTGTATTTAATGCCAATGGTGAGATGGATATTTTAGCTTTGTGTTCACATTTTGTTGAGGTGTACAGATTTTTTTATTTTATTTTAACCTTTTTCAGCTGACTTCACTGTAACTCCACTTGGCTAAAAATCACATTGTTTTTGGTTTCTTGCGTAGGTGAAGGATGAGAAGAGGGCTATTAGATTAAGGAGAGTCAAAGCAGTGGATAAGGAGAGGGAGAAGAGAATCATGGAGCAGAAAAAACTAGAAGCAGAGAAGAAGGCGGCAGAGGAGACCCTCAGAGAGCAGCAACAAATAGAGGCTCTGAGATTGGAAGCGGAGGAGGAAAAACGAAAAGAAGCAGAGAAAAAGAAGGAGGAAGCTGCAGCAGCTTTGGCTGCAGCCAAGGACAAGGTGGGGCACATTTCACTGCTGCTGAAGTTACATGTTGCTCTTAGATATTTTACTCCCTCTTAGATTTTTGTTGCGTCTGATCTCTGCCACTTATGTATAATGCATTATCTCATTCTGCCTTTTACATAGTGGACCCCATTGGGATTCAAAATGAAGGATCCCGAGACCTCTGATGACGTCAGTAAAGAAAGATTTGAGGGAACGGTCCTCAAAGTCATTGCCAAGATGCCTCTGAGGGCATGCAAACAGGAGAAATTGGAGGAAAAGACGTTGGAACCTCTGGTGGGTATGATGCCAAATAGAGCCACCAGGTCTCAGACATGAATGTCAATTGCCTGTATTCATAAAGCATCTTGGAATAAATATCGGTGCTGATCTGAAACAGTTTCACCAAGTTACAATGAAGTTGGTACGGTTGCACCATCTGACCAGTGATCAGAGTGGTGATTGTAATATTCTTCTGTTAGAAGAACCTTCATGAACGTTGACTTGTTAAAGAACCATACCGGTGTAATTTTGACTTCTTGCCATTACCAGAAATTTTCCCTGTCTTAACAAAATGTGTGTGTATAGGTGTATAAAATGTTTTGGTATATCTCAGCCTACCTTTCACAGCCATGGATGTTGAAAAGGGGTGGAAATACACCCCCATGAAACTTGAAAGTCGCTAGGCATAGGTAATTCACCCTTGTGAAAACCACATCGACTGGGAGCACCCGGGAATCAGAATCAGTAACAAGTGTACCCATCTGAAACGCGGAAGTTCGACGTGCAGGGCTTGTAGTAGAGTTCGCAAAAGTAAAACGGCACCATGATATTCACTAGGGTGACTTGCCTACGCCTAGCAACTTTCAAACTACTTTCATGTCTCATAGAGTAAGTTCCACCCCTTTTCAATGTCAATGGCAGTGTGAATGGCGTTAAGTAAGGTAAGCTGAGATCAGCTAAAACGCAACATATACACCTACGAACACAAAGGTTAAATACATTACAAGGGCAATCTCCGGTAATGGTGAGAAGTCAAAATTAGACTGGTATGGTCCTTTAATATGCTTGTTGCTTTAACATTCAACAATCCATTCACTACTGGCCTTTCATTCCTCCCAAACCGCTCCAAAACCACACATTAATGGCATTGCGTACTTATTAATGAATGAATTTGAATGGCATTGTGAAATTTAGCTATGATTAAAAAGCTATAACAAGATTATACATCCTCAAAATTTCCTGTTGTCCTTGCAGGTTAAGGTAAAAATAGAGAAACAGGAAGATGAAGAAAAAGGGGGAGAGAAAGCAGGAGAGGGAGAGAAAGGAGAAAGGGAGGAAGAAGATGGCGGGAAAGAAGGGGAGAGGGAGGAAGAGAAAATGGAAGGAGTGATGGAGGAAGAGAAAATGGAAGTAATGGTGAAGGAAGAGAAAAAGGAAGAAGGGGTGGAGGAGGACAAAAGGGAAGAAGCAAAGGAGGAAGAGAAAATGGAAGGAGTAGTGGAGGAAGAGAAAATGGAAGGAGTAATGGAGGAGGACAAAATAGAAGGGGTGGTGGAGGAGGACAAAATAGAAGGGGTGGTGGAGGAGGACAAAATGGAAGAAGTGGTAGAGGAGGGCAAAAAGGAAGGAGCGAAGGAAGAGGAGGAAAAAGGAGTGATAGAGGAAGAGAAAAAAGAGGAGAAAAAGGAAGGAGTGGTAGAGGAAGAGAAAAAGGAAGGAGTGAAGCATGAGGAGAAACCGGAGGGAGTGAAGGAGGAAGAGAAAAATGAAGGGGTGATGGAGGAAGAGAAAAAGGAAGGAGAAAAAGAGGAGGGGGAGGACAAGGAAAAAGACCAAAAGGACAGCGTGGAGATGGGCCTTCTTGTGATGACAGTGGCTGGAGAGCAGAAGCAGCTCAGCTTCGGCCCAAAGGACCTTTTGACAACAGCCACCATGATGGTCGGAGACAAGGTAAATTAACTTGACCTCTAAGATCTTGTTTCCCTCCTTCTTAGAGCAG
>OMKL01011657.1:2463-16476 GCA_900302295.1 Parasudis fraserbrunneri
CCAAGTTGTTAAATGGAGCAGCAATCGTCACAACATGAGTGGAATGCTCACAAGACTTCTACAATAAACAGTAAATAATTACAATTACATACAAAAACATACATGTACCTCAATTTGATAAACACAAAATAACTGGCTGTAACCATACAGGTGATATACAGTAGATTTATCTCGCTGTTCTTCCATTTCAATCACCATTCAACCCTTGAAGAATGAAGGAGGCCAAATCAAGAGCAAATGTTAGGCTCATTCTATGACGGATTGTTTTGGTGTAACATAGTCTTAATTACTTAAGTGATAATCTTACAAAGATTCTACAAATCGACAGTGGGGAAGGAAATTCCAATTATGAGGACCTCATATTGTACTCCACTATATCTTGATCCACATATTACCACCTCTTCCCACTCTCCCAGCTTCAGTTCATGTCATGCATGCCCCCTCCCCCCGCCCCCAGAGGAGTTGTCCTGGAAAGTTATTTCACAGTACACTGTTCATGCACAGGCCTTTCGTTTATGCACCACGAACTATGATCTTAATCCAATTTGGCATGACAGCATTCATACAATCAGGTATGAAATAACACATGGTACCAAACGATACTCTCCACTCACTGCTTGCCTGCCAAACACATGCGCGCACACACACACACACACACACACAAATACACATGCATTCACATACAAATTGAGCTAAAAAAAAAAAAAAAAGCCTGTCCCATAAAACTGTTTAGCTTACTGTTAAGTACAAAACGAGGGTAAACTGCTTCAACAGGTGTTGCGAAAAGTCACAAGAACATATTACAGAATTAGGCACAAAGCTGCCTATTTGAAACTGATCATTACAAGTACCAGCAATCTGTTTTGGTGCTCCCATTTCTACTGCCATACCTTGTAGAGAAAAAAATCATACAGCTATGTTACAGTACAGTAAAAGGGTTTTCAATATTTATAGGGATTGCAAGTTCAATGTCCTAATCACAAACTTGTTTTTCAATTTGGCATTCTCTACAAGCGCTGATAGCTCATTTTATCAAAATAAATAAATATGTTGTTTCACCCACTTCACTGTTCTTCACTATAAATCCCTCTACAAGACATTCATATAATAACAGTCTATCCAAAAAACTGATTCGGAAAAATGCCAGTAATCACTTAATAGGCGTCGAAAACTGGTAGACTGTGTGAATTACAAGGTTTACAAAAACATTTTGTAGCTGAAATAATCCCCTTGAGCAGAACAATGTACATGTATACACAACCTAAGATCCAGTGAGCTTAGGTGGATATAAATTAGTCTGAGTATTGGAGGTCTAGGTCCACTGTGCCATCTGTCACCACTAGTCTTACTCTCTTGGGCTTTGTAGCACCCACTGAGTGGGAGGATGAGGCAGGTCCATGGTGGGACATTGGTGGGTGGTCCCCAGGCTGGCACTGCTGCTGTGTGTCCTTCCTGCAATGATCATCCTGGCCTTTGAGCCCCGAAAAGCCCCCCTGAGAGAGAAAAGAGGGTGAGTTTGACAGCTGGGGTCCACAGGGCTCAAGGACAAGCCTCCCCTGGGTGCCCGAGGGCTCCATCAGACAATGGTAGGTATAGTTTGTGGACCCTAACCCAGGGTAAGTCATACCATCTGCACCATCCCTGAGACCCAAGGTCAATGAATGGTCTCCGCTGAAGTTGAGCACATAAGGAGGGCCTTGATATCCATAAGGGAAAGAGGCTGAGGGGGCGGAAGAGGACTGGCTCTTGTCTGCTGGTGCCGGCATTCCAGAGGGTGTACGGTGGGCCACTTGATGGCTGTTGTGCTGAGAGAGGGAGGGAGGGAGAGATGTGCCGAAAGTAAAATCGAAGGGGTCTTGCTGAGCATAACACAGCTGGTGTTTGTCGGGGGGCGACGCACTGAACTTACCCGGGTTCAAACTTTTGCCCTGTGGTGTGTCATGACTTTCAGACACATGGCTTGGAAAGATGGAGGGTCTTGGAAGAGCAGAGAAGTTCTTGTGTGAAAAGTTGGCCTCTATGCTTTGGGGTTTTTCAGATATCTTGTTTTTGTTGAAAGATTGGGAGAAAACTGAGTGGCATTTGTTACTATGAGGATTTGACTTAATGGGGTTGTTGGATGAACTAAGGTAACCTACATCTTTTTCAAACATAAATCCATGAGCTGAAAGGTTACCTTTACGGACGTCTGTACCAGTATCTATTTTCTGACTCTGCTGGGTCCTCTTACTATCGATGCATTTTTCATTCTGTATCTTAGATCCGACCGAATGGCTGCCAGCAGCTGGACCGTCTTTGCAGGGCGCGCTGTACAAGTTCTGACTCTGCTTCCCTCCTTGATACTTAAGAACCCGTTGGATGACAGATGAGTTCTTGTCTGTGAAATTGAACAGATTGTCTACGGGATTGGGATTTTTCACAGTGAAGAGTTGAGAAGAGGAAAATTTGTTAGGCATTTGAGGTGAGTGGACGGACTTGGTTGAGGAGCTCTGAGAGACCCCTCTGATTGTGTTTGGTTGATTAACGGGGAAAGATTTAGTTTTGTTGGGAAAGCTCACGCGATGGAAGGGCCCCTGGGTTTTGAGCTGGGACTGGGCCTTTGACTGGCTGGTGCTAGCTTGGATACTGCTACCCTGACTAGTGGGATGAACTGGAATAATGTGAGCCTGGGAAGTGACGGCAGCAGAGGTTGAACTCAACAACCGTGGCCTGCTTACTAAAGGCATGGGCTGTGTTTTGGGATCCTCTTTGGACAAATGCATCCCAGGATTTCTACTCAAACTTCGTTCTATAGCAGTCATTTCAGCGTTGTTTGGACCTGTGAAACCGAAGCCTGTGTTGAGTGGGTTTTTGTCTTTGGTGAGATCCTTCACTTCGCACTCCAGAGGAAGAGAGTCACTTTTGCTAGAAATTAGACCAGGGAAAAATGGCAGTTCCTCGCTATTGAAATTGGTTTCTGGACTGGGTGTCCCAAGGTATGGTGTTTCTGGGTCCCAGGCATCTGGGGGGCTATGAGAGAGGGGACTACTGAAGGGGTCTGTACCTGGCTCCAATGAACAGAGATCTGATGGAGAGGTTGGGATTATGGTCTGTGGATGATAGTACCCCTCGAAATTGAGACACTGAAAGTCCAAGAGATCATCACAGCAATTTGTAAAGCTGGATTCAGTGGGAAGCATGCCGTCTGGAGATGTGAAAGGGGGAGATTGGGACTGACCCTGGGTGACAGAAGCAGAAGTACTGGGGTAAGCTGTTGTTGTCTTTTCTAAGGCCTGCGATGCACACAAGCCTTCAGAGAGTTTGGAGAGACTGTTATCAATTTGTTGGAGGGTATGACTAAGACAAGTGGTGGGTGTTTCTACAGTTCCAGTCTTGTGCATTTTCTCCATTTTGTGCCTCGGTCTCCTTCCCCTGCTACTCATCTCCGGCACTGGCCTTTCAACTTTTCTATCTGGAGCAGATGGTATAGTATGAGTTTTACCCTCACTAAGAGGTGAGGAAAGAGACAAGGATGAGAGGGATAAGGACAAGGGTGGGGGTTCAGGTTTCAGGGGACCCAAGCTGCTGGCGAGTTGTTTACTAGTAGAAGGGCAGTCTTCTTTGGGCTGGCCAGAAGCTACCAACCATTTCCTTGGTTTCTCCGCAAGTTGACCCTTCACGTCTTTCTCAACCTCTGTTTTTATCTGCTTCACATCATCCACCTCCCAAACATCCTCTACCTTTCTCCGTAGTTTAATTATTGGCAAGGACCCACCATCACATTTCAGTTCAGGCTTGTGTTTGTGCAGCTGTGTCCCACTTTCAACACAGCAGCCACTCTTTAGAAGAGGATCTACCTTTTCTGTTTTCTGGCTTACTACAGACCCAGTCTCACCAGACTTTTTATCATCCCCTTTCTTTTCTAACACTTGCTTAACTACCCCAATAACCTCACTAGCTAGCTTCTCGTCAATCTCCACCTTGTCCTCGTGAGAACCACTAAGCTGACGTACATGTTCTACATTGCCAACGTCTTGGTCCTTGTCTGCATTTAAGCCAGCGGAGAAAACTGGCCCCTGACTTTCCCTCAACCTCTGACCTCTCCTTTTCAAACGATGCAATCTGCCCTTTGACCTCATGCTAGCTTGCACATGTGCCTGAGCTGCCGCCATCTCCATGTTCAACATTGATAATGAATCCATGATGCCCTTAAAAGGGTCATGTGTCTGTGACTCTAGTTCCTCCTCTGATTTCATGAACAAATCCTCACATCCAGGTCTCTCCATCTCCCATACTTTCCCTCTCTTTCTCTTAAAGAGAATCTTGAAGCACTGCTGCTTGTCCATCTCCTCCATACAGGCTTGTGGGAATAATGCATTTTCTGCCTCATCCTCCATTTCGGTTTCACTTTTACTTGGCTCTTTTCCAGTATGTAGGGGGATTTTAGCAGGACTCGCATCTTGTTCATCCATAGCAGGCTTATCATCCTTAAGTCCTTCATGCTGCCTCTCCAATTGACACTGTCTAACTTTCCTCAGTGGACGGCTTTGTTGAACTTTGTTAGCTCTGGAACGAAGCACTCGGGTGACATAACTTTGTTTAGAAGTCCCTTTGGGGGTTAACTTCTCAGATTGGCCCGGTGTTTTCTCAAATCTGCCTTTATTGTCCCTTGTCATTATGTCGATCTCTTCTGAACACAGACCAAGGTCCCGCCTCTCCTCTGTGGAAGATTTTGATTCTGAGACTTCTTTAGAGGCCTGGTCAGAAACAGGGAAATTGAAACCCTGTTCAGAGTCCATATCAACAGAATTTCGGAACATGCGTTTCTTTAGAGGAATGTTGGACTGTATGTGCATCTGTGGAACGAGATCTGTATGTTGATTCATCGTGGTCTTTGCTGGAGTCAAGAGCTCCTGATAAGGAGGTAGTGGGTTAGGGCATGTTGCGAGTAACTCATCATTGCTTTGTGATGATTTAACCTGTAAACTATCCTGGTTTAACATAGTCTTAAAGCTGGGTAAGACTTGTTTGTTAAAGGGTCCCTTGACTCTTACTTGTTTATCTTCAGCTTTACCTCTTAATGCTCTAGGCCTTCCCCTTCGTTTCGCTGACATCTGCTCCTGCTCTGCACAAGCAAATTCATCTCCATATACTTCAGATAATTCTTGCCTTCTCTCAATACAGGCTTGTGTCACTCCGCCATGTCCACTTCCTTTATGTGCTGAGGTAGAAATATCTTTTCCTGCACTGTCTCCCCCTAATCGTTCATTGCCATCAGTTCTCCCTTTCCTTAGAATATCTGACAGTAGAACCCTTGGCTGTTTTAAGACGATACCCTCCTTAACTGCTAACTTGTTACTCAAATTTACAGCAATTTCGCTTCTATTTATTGTTCCTGATATTTTATCAACTTGCCCTTCCTTACCGGCATCCTTGATTTGATCCAGACAATGCATTCTCTTCTGTGCTCCTCGTGTTTCCCTATCACACTCTGCCTCCTTCCTCCCTTCCAGTGTCCCTTTACTGTTACGTGTAACAATTGGAGATTTTGCCGCATTACTACATTCTTCACCTGATCCATCTTTTCCTTTAATAGTCTGCTTATCCTTTTGTACACTACCCTGCTCTTCCAGTGAGGTTGCCTGTATTTCAATGACCTTCTGATTTCCCCTTTCCTCAACATCCACAGCCTCACATGTCTGTCTCTTCCTTAAATTGACCTTTTCAACAGCCTTGAAATACATTTCCCTGACCCCTGTCTTACCTTCTGCTGTGGACACCTCTGAGCTTCCTACCTGCTTCTGCTGAGATCTGGACTCGGTTTCTGCCTGTGCTGTCTGGGCCACTGACCTAGTCCGCTGCACTCTTTGGACTGCACCCCTGGCCGCTGTGGTTTCTGCCTGTGCTGTCTGGTTTGCTGGTCCTACCATCACACTGGTTTCTGCCTGGTTCACTGGTCCTACTGTCACTCTGGTTTCTGCCTGTGCTGTCTGGGCCACTGATCTTGTCCGCTGCTCTCTTTTTACTGTACTTCTGGATGCTCTGGTTTCTGTCTGTGCTGCCTGGTTCACTGGTCCTACCGTCACTCTAGTGTCTGCCTGTGCCGTCTGGTTCGCTCGTCCTACTGTCACTCCGGTTTCTGCTTGTGCTGCCTGGTTCGCTGGTCCTACCATCAGTCTGGTTTCTGCCTGTGCTGCCTGGTTTGCTGGTCCAACCGTCACTCTGGTTTCTGCTCGTGCTGCCTGGTTCACTGGTGCTACCATCACTCTGGTTTCTGAATGTGCTGCCTGGTTCGCTGGTCCTACCATCACTCTGGTTTCTGCCTGTGTTGTCTGGGCCACTGATCGTGTCCGCAGCTCTCTTTGTACTATAGCTCTGGGTGCTCTAGTTTCTACCTCCATTGTCTGGTTCACTGGTCCTACAGTCACTCTGCACTGTCCTCTTATCATCACCTTTCCCTGCTTCGATTGATGGGGCCTTTCTGCTTCTAAACTTCCTGGTACTGACAGCCTTGTCAAGTTCACTGTAAGGTATTGCTTTAGTGATGTGAGCGGACCGTCCCCTGCTTTCTTGGATTTATCCGAGTCACTTTGACAAACTTCGACAATTTCTTTTGTATGTTTGTTTATCAAGTGGGATGGTGGATCTTGGACTGTTTTGTGTTCCTTTTCCCCAGTCACTACATTGTCAGTCGTGCTGCCTTTGGGCCCATTTCCTCCAGTGTAGGTCCTGTTGCTGATGTAGGATACAGTGCTGCTGCACTTGGTGCCCTCACCAATTGTTATACAATCACTGCTCTGACTTTGTGACTCCGTGGTTGACACTGTGATTGACTCTGTGGTTGACTCTGTGGTCGGTTTGTGTATCTCTGGTGTGTTTGTGGTCTCTGGTGGGGAATCTGCATTGTTGTTATTGTCTAATTCAGTCGAGTTACTAACACTTTTGTTAATCTTGTTGCTGGACCCTGTGTTGCCCGTGTGCACATCTTGAACCATGCTCCTTGTTCTTGTGGAGATCCTTGAATGGACAGTCTGAACACCCACCACTTTCAGGGGCATCCCACTAAGGCTTGCACAAGAAACCGCTGGGCTAGTTTTCTCTTGAAAAGGCATTGAGGAGTCTAGAGTGAAAGGCTTCAAGTTTATCTCACTTGCAGGTTCACCACTACAAGCAATTCCACCATTATCTTTTTCTTCATCGGCTTTATTTGTCGGGCACAGTTTGTTCAGCTGTCTCTGTTTTGGCTTCATGTCCTCCAATAGCTGTAGCAAGCCCCTCTCTTTGCTTTTTGGGTCCTTACAATTCAGTAGAAAATCAACTGTGTGGTGCCATACTCTGATTCTAAGGTCCCTCAGTGTAACATGGGATAGAAGGGGAGCTGCCAGGCGTTGCTTGACTGAGGAAGATTTGAATGGGCGCTTCTCTTGTCTCCACTTCTTTGTCTGAGTCAATTTTCTGCTCATCAAGGCACCTCTCTTCATCTGCTGGGTAAAGGAATTCCTTGAGGGGATGACTAAGAATGGGAAACAAGACAAAGAAATACAGTTTATATTATGCTGCTCTATGTAAAAGCAATTGTCACAGTTTCTAATGTGCTTGGAAAATCGAAGAACTTTCAGCAGTGATAGTTTACTCCCAAGAGCAAAATTCAGGAAATGAGGGACCAGTTTTTTCACCCCAAACAAGACATTACAGTTCCACAATCTAGCCAACATGATGCAATAGATGTACGAATATGTTGAATTATAATGCATATTTAACATAAGGCCACATAAGTCTGTTAAAGGGTATCAGATTTAATAGACTGGAAAAGAGGTGACTTGAAGATGCCAGATCTTAAGATGTCCTCATGTATCACAGTATAATTAGTTGTAACAAAACAGAATACTAACCACAACAAAACAGGCAAATGAAGCCATTAAAACAGTGGTCCCAATGATCTGTGTCATGCTTTCATTTGGTCCAATCTGGGAATAGAGGCCTTGCACGGAATGTTTGTGTAGTTCTCTTTCTTCCAACATGGCTGCCATTGGTAAGCACTTTCGAAAGAAAATTCCTAATTTCTGTGCAGTGGTAGAGTAGGTAAAACATGGGGAAAGCATGATATTACTGTTCCACTGCAAATTATTTATAAGATCCAGTGATAAAGACACCAAATTATAAAATGTATGTTACACATAGCAACCATTGCTGTGCACATAGCAACCGTTGTTTCTGCTAACATAGTGGACAAATAGGCATTCTAAACATTCCATGAAAGGCCTCAATTCTCAGGCCCAAGTTCTCTCAGATTTGTAAAAATGCATCAATATTAGGGTGAGGAAATAATGAAAACTGCCACGCTAGGCTATACAATATAGAACCAATAGCTGTTATCACAACTGATTTGACAATGATATATAGAGCAGATCCTACACAGGTCATCACCTGAGTGTATTCCTAGAGGAGCAGGCTTTGTAGAGCAACAGTGGCCCTTCACTCTGTGTTGACGAAGGAATCTCTCTCGCAGACTATACTTCTGGCCCTCAGAGTCCTTTGATTCTTCACAATCAGGCTGCTTCCCTCTGTGTTTGAAGTGACCCTCTCCTTTCCTATAAAAAAAACAAAAAAGATTTCAAAAGCAGTAAATCACATTATACTGGGTCTGTATCAGCAGAGAGCCAGACAATATTTTGACTGCCTCTGGCGAGGAACGGCTTCTCAAAAAAGGATTAGCAAAGAGCTAGTAAGACAAAAGAGTAGTGATCTGATGCTCTACACACCTCTCACAGGTGCAGCATTCACACATTTCATTGCCTTCACCAAAAAAGCTGGCACCATAGTAACATGTGATCTCCTCCCCAGGTGAGATGGGTCGGATCACTTCCACACAGGCGCCGTTCTTCTCACCAGGGACAAACTGGGCGGGAGAGAGAGAGAGAGGAACAAAGACAAAGGTGACATCGTTCGCCCAAGGGATATAGCACCTACTTCTGCCGACACAACAATAAGAGAACATAGAATACAGAAAAGCGACTTTATTTCTGTGCTGATACCCATTAATTTGAATGCATTTTATTTTCAATATTCCCAAAATCAATACAACACAACAATAATAAATGTTAATATAAGTTGCATATCGACCTTTACCAACCATTTAAGTACAAGTGAACAATTAATACCGATGATTACCTTGCAGTTTGGTTTGCAGTCTTCAACCCGGAAAGAGAGCGAACAAGAGAAGGAGAAAACAAAGAAGTTATCAGGACTGCAGCATTTTGCTAATAACTGTCTTAATTTGTTTCACAAAGGGTCCAAGATAAGGCATTGAATTTCTTACAAACCATAACACTGGCAAACACTATGAAAGAATTAACACACAAGTGTGATTGAATGTCACTTAAAGGGGCAGTTCACCCAAAATTCTAAAATACATATTTTCCCCCTTACTCTGACTGCCATCTATCCATCCAGATCGTTTCAGTGTGATTCACTTAGTTTTGGAGATATCTGCCATCACTCCAATACAATGGAGCTGAATAGCACTCGGCTTGTGGCGCTCAAAACACCAAAAAAATACTTCTGAAAAACTCAAAAGCAATGTCTCTTTCCAGAAATCATGACCAGATAACTCGAGATAATACAGACTTTGTTGTGAGCAGTTTAATGTAGGAACTATTTTCTACCAAACTACTTCCCCATTCATTATTATGTTATTATTAAACAATCTGTCCAAATGTCAATGACAAGGTAGTCCACACTGTCTGTGTTAATAGGCTTACCATGGTTAATGAAAGCAGCAGGCCCAAGCCAGAGTTGTGCACACCGTTTTCGTGTGGAGTACATCACACTGAAGTCATTAACTCCTGCCCTCAGAAAAGCACTGTCAGCAGGGCTCAGCTCTGCTATACAACCCAGCAGAACCTCCACCCGTTCACCTATAAACCTGTGGTACAACCATTCAAACGTCACATATTATGTTCATTGTCAGTTATACACAACTTGTGGATATAGGCAATGTTATCTGAAATGTGAAATCATGTACTTGTTGCTAAGCTAACCACAGACTGGGTCTTAACATTTTTCAATAAATGACAGTCATTACCAGTGCCTTGTTGATGTTATTTTTGCTCCGTTGGTCTCTGAGGAGTATCTGTCACAAGACTCTATCTTGACACCACTATCCAACAAGAAGGCACTGAGGTAACGATACACCTGAGGACAACATGGATGGTTAAGATGCAATCAAGATCTGTTTACATGCCCATCAACACAAACTCAATTACAAGAGTACAGTAAAACAAATGCATGGAGATAACAAGACAAAGACCTCAAAGGAACACCCAGATAAGGTGTTACAGAATGAGCCTATTACCACACTACTGTAATATTTGTTTTTATGTCCTTGAAGGGGCAGTTCACCCCCCCCACAAAATAAACAACACATTTTCCCACATATCTATCCATCCAGATCGTTTCGGTGTGATTTGCTTAGTTTTGGAGATACCATATCTGCTGTAGAGATATCTGCTGAAAGGCACTCAGCTTGTGGCACTCAAAGCACAAAAAAATACATTTGAAAACCTCAAAAGCAATGTCCCTTTCCAGAAATCATGACCCCGTTACTCAAGATAATCCACAGAACTTGTTGTGAGCAGTTTCATGGGGGAACTATTTTCTACCGAACTACACCCCCATAATAATGAATGAGGGTGTTGTTAGATTAAAAAAAAGAGTCCCTGAAATGTTAAAAACCTTCTAGTCCAATTTTGTCTTTGTCTTTCAATATAGCATAATAATTACAAGACAAAAGGGGGGAAATGGGGAAATGAGCTGTGACTGGCCCTCAAGGTAAGTGGGCCAATGACAGTGCTTGTGGTGCTGCGGAAGTTGTGATTGGTCTACTTTTGTGGGTACAGACATATATTATAGACAATCCCTGTTCTAGACAGCTGGCCCCTTCTGTGCCACGCCATAATAATAAAGCCTAATGATAGCATGTGATAAAGACATAATTAATTCATAATAACAGCAAGGTTGAAGAAAGTACATAACAGCACGCACCCCCCAGGGAAAACCCTGGTTAATGTATTTTAAGTTTTAAGTACAGTCAGACTTGGGAAGCGGCCATAAAATTTCTTGGGCAAGCCACCATATGTATCACTACGGATGACTGTGTGGTGATGGGCAGATTTCAGGGTTAAAATATGGTTAGTAAGTGTGAAAAGCACCACAGAAACTCTCACGACCATCATGGGAGAAACCTCGACCCTTCTTTTTCTCCCTTCTCTATTCTTTAACGTTTTGCAAGTTATAGCCATTTCTCTTTGCAATAGGCTCCAAGTCACCCTCCAAAGATGGCGACAGATGTCCATAGCAACCGGAGGCAACCAAACCTGACTAGATTACTTTTATGCACTTTCACCTATTGCTGTAAACTAGCAGTTCTGTTAAACGCAGGGATGAATATTTCTTTTTTAGAAGCAAATCTATATGACCGGCGATGTCACCAACCCACTCATTCAGTAACACACACATGGTTAGCCACTCTGCCCCTAGTGGCGGCTCAGAGGAAATGCACTTTGCATCTATGACACTAAAAGTAGAATTCATAATTTACCACTGTTGTTCAATTAATGTAATCAGTAATATCATGTGTGAGTTCTTAATTGTTCATGTATGGTAAAAGAAAGAATTGTACTGTGATGCTGTTTACATACTACATTTTTCTTAATGACGCATACAGTTCACATTATAAGCTTTAGCATAAGTTGAAGTTAGTTATGAACAAGACAGCTACTCGCTGGATATGACTGGTAACTGGATGGCAAGCTACAGCCCACAGGACACAATTGCATACACAAAAATTAAGTCGAGGGTCTTAAAAAGCACTTTCATCTTCACATGAACGCACCCCAGTCCTTAGTGCGTGTAGTACTCTACAACCGTTCTCACTGCACTAGTATCAAGGACGTGTGTCACCTTACACATGTGATAACTGCGGTTTGGTCTATTGATGAACGCAGAGGGTAACTTATACATGGCTACTGCGAACAAATTTGATTCCTTCTAAGAACTGCATTTGGTGATACAACCTCCCCTAGGGAATCTCCTCATGATAATTATCCTAACCATCCCAAGCATTGCCCAATTTGATACCTAATTTCTATGTCCCTTTTTTATATCCCGGGGTATTCTATTATATTTCTGTTCTATTTTTATATAAACTTTTATGTTAATGGAACCACATGCCTTCCAGAGTGACGTCGGAGGCCACTCTGCCACTTTCCACACAGAATCTGGAACAAAACAATCTTGGCATGAGAATGTACTTATCTCTCTGCAGACTAGACGACACATATGCATAGTTTGAGGTCAATGATGTTGCGGGATTAGATATATGATAATATTTATTTTTTTCGGAATGCAGAAAGAGACAATGTGTGAACATAGCACCAATCAGTGAAGGTCATGCAGACTGTATTTTAGTGTAATTGTTGTGTAATCTTTATGCCCTACATCATGTTTGTTTTGAAAAATGTTGTTGCCCTGTAAAACCTGATTGGCATGACACAATGTTTCCACCTTTGTGCACATGCAGCTTTCCCATCGTTAATCTATTGATTGATTGATTTTTATTTAGTACTTAAAATATACATACAATGTGATTAAAAAAGTACAAGGATGGCTCAGAAAGTCATTAGACTTATTTCCACTGTGGTCCTAAAATGTGGTTCTATATAATGTATGATGCATAAGGTCTCTGTTCTGTGCATAGTTCCATTGTTATTGGATACCTGGTCCACAATGCTGTCTATTGATCAAAATATTGCTAAGCACAGCATATTGAAACTAAATGCACAAAGAGAGAAGCATAACCCTACATGTTGTCTCAGCAGCTCCTGGCGATGGGTTCCCAGTGCATTGAAATAGTCGCCAGCCCATTCCCCCACCGTAAGGGCCTCAAAGGTGGTCTGGAAGTCGTGTGTCCGCTGGAAGCGTAACAGAGTCTCTTTGAGGTTACCCCAACGACGGATCTCTGGTGTTGGACTTGAGAAGAGGAGAGGGGAAATACCACAAGATGAGAACAAATCAAATGCTAGAGGATGACATTCTCTATTCACTGTAACTCCTTTGCAGTACTCTGGTCCATGCACTACTACGACACTCATCACTTTAGTCCGTAGCTACAACTGGTTGCAAAACTGACATACATATTACTACATTCACGGGGAGTGATACAGAGCAGTCCATAAGTCTGAAACATTATATGTTGTTTTGGCTCTGTACTCCAGCACACTGGATTTGAAATGGAACAATGACTACGAGGTTAAAGTGCCGACTTTCACCTTTAATTTGAGGGTGTTTACATTCATATCAGGTGAACCATGTAAGAATTGTAGCCCTTTTTTATACATAGTCCCCCCATTTTAGGGGACCAAATGTAACTGGAAAAATTAACAAACTTATTTCATTAAACACCAAAGTAATTTTTATATTTGGTTGCAAATCCTTTGCAATCAATGACTTGCTTAAGTCTGCAACCCTTAAGTGGTCAGACATTAAATTAATAACAGAGACCAATGCCCCTCAATTAGGGCTGCAACTAACTATTATTTTCATTATCGATTAATCTGTCAATTATCTTCTCGGTTAATCGATTAGTTGTTTGGTCTATAAAATGTCAAAAAATTATGAAAAATGTCAATTAGTGTTTCCCAAAGCCCAAGTTGACATCCTCAAATGTCTTGTTTTGTCCACAACCCAACGATATTCAGTTTACTGTCATAGAGGACTAAAGAAAACAGAAAATATTCACATTTACGTAACTGAAATCAGAGAATTTGGATTTCTTTACTTAAGAAATGACTCAAACCGATTAATCGACTATGAAAACAGTTGGCGATTAATTGAATAGTTGACAACTAATCGATTAATTGTTGCAGCTCTACCCTCAATACATTTGAATGGGACTTAATGGGATGTTAGGTGCACAGTGGACTCTGAATCAGAATACTCAAACAGAGTTCGGAATACGTAGATGACTTCTGAGCG
>OMKL01011696.1:2646-12980 GCA_900302295.1 Parasudis fraserbrunneri
GCAACACCCCCCCCCCCCCCGAAATAAATCTTAGGGCTTAAATGACAACTATGGCCAATGAGCTGTGGCATACATATTACATGTTACATTAGCAACATATCATATGGCAAAATACATCATGAGAGTACTATCTTACATATATATAGTTCATCTTCGTATGGGACAGTTTCAGTTTTGATGCTGTGTCACTCTTCCCATTACCATGCAGTCCAATATGATGAACATTGACTGGATCATCTAACGGGATTTTCCATACCTAAGCAGATATTGTGATATATATCGATATTAAAAAAATAAAGTCCCTCTGAATATTGTGCTATTTTCGACATCGCCCTGCCCTACCTTTGATTCTCTGAACCTCACAAGGTTACAAAAAAATATGAGGGCTGGTAAAATGGGTGCCATGTATCCTCCTGTGCATCACTTGAGACGAGAGTTGATACACACTTCAAGCTCTGGTTGAGAAAGTATGGAGTGCGACTAAATATATCTGAAAACCCTCTCTGGAGTAGTCATCAATGACGCTAATCTCTTGAGGGTTTGAGAGCGCATCACGATTGTTATTTTAGAGTCTGACACAGCTTTGGCATGAAAGAAGAGTGTCGAGTGTTTTTATACATCACGAGAGAATATTGGAGACCAGATGCAATTTAGATATCAAGCAGCATAGACAATTACACACACCTAGGCACACACACACACACACACACACACACACACTGACACAAACAGGAGAGTGCATCCCCAAGTGTGCTATTTAATTCTCGATCTTTGATTACACCATAGTTGATATCACGCGATGAAGCAGTCGCCTAGTGTTTCAGGCCAGTGTAAATGCAAACGGCCAGTCGATCAATACCACGTGCCGTGATCCTATGGGTGAACCTGTAGGACCATGCAGGGGAGCTCTTAATGGCCTGGCCTGTCACACACACACACACAAAAAAAGCTGTTCTGAAACCTGCCTCGCCCACTCACCACGCCACTTAGCAGTGCTAAGAAGCACAGAGCTTCTTCGCAGGGTCAGGGGTTAAAAACCGCGGGGAAAGAGGACATTGTTTTCTTGTCTCCGGTGGGTCGTTGCAAAGATCCGATGATGCAGCCTAGTTTGTAGACGGGCTAAATACAAAGTAATGGCAGGTACCTACTGTATCTCCCTTCAAAACCTGAGGGGATCATTTCAACTGCCTACAACGTGTCTTTTATTGGTTTTCCCGTCATTCTGTGGGAATTATCACATCTCTAAAGTGCAAAAACTCCTTCTATAGCAATTTTACCTTGTCAATAGCGGCCTTTCGTGGAATGTTTGGAATGCCCATTTGTCCTCCATTTTGGAAGAAACAATGGTTGCTATATATGTAACAGCAGTTGCTATGTGTTGATATATGAGACATATTTATCACCACAAATGTTATAATTTGGATTATATTATTCTTATTGGATCTTTTAAACAAGGCATAGTGGAACAGTAATATGCTTTTCCAGTGTCTTACCTACTAGGCAGCCATGTTGGAAGAAAAAAAAAATACACAAACAGGGTCCAAAATTAACTTTTTGGCTTACCTGCCAAGGTGGCTGATAGATGGAAAGATTTACTGGCCAGGCACATTTTTTATCAGCCAAAAATAATAAATTGCTTTTTGCTATTGCAATTTGCTATAATTACTATTGAGCATGCCATCTTGGTCTCATATGCAGTTCTCAATCAATATTATAGTAGTGTGCAGTAGTAACAATAACTGTATGCAGAAATATTCATTTAACTGTTTCACACACTGTTTCACTGTTAACACATTTGAATTGATAAATTCAGTG
This sequence comes from Parasudis fraserbrunneri, assembly GCA_900302295.1. Lineage (NCBI taxonomy): Eukaryota > Metazoa > Chordata > Actinopteri > Aulopiformes > Chlorophthalmidae > Parasudis > Parasudis fraserbrunneri. The sequence goes on from OMKL01011696.1 coordinate 4,462, forward strand.
GTATTCACCTTAAGTGCAAGACGGATAATTTTTTAAGGAGTTTGAGAAGCTACAATAGTCTACAGCCAGGGCCTGAAATGAACTTTTTGGCTCACCTGCCAAGGGCTCCTGTAGGCCTACTTTTCATAATAGTATTGGGTTACTTGCGAGACTACTGTGGCTTTTTGGGCTGGACTTGTTTAGGCTATATAAAGATAGAATGCCAATTTCTATGTTGAAAGTCATTTAGACCCCAGCTGTATTATTATGGTGGTTCTCTGTTTCATAGTTTACATATGGCTTTTAAATAACCGGGTACATCCCCACCCTAAATGTTAAATGAGAACACATTAGAGCACAGGGTCCCAGTGAAACAGTAATGTTTTGCAGGCTAGCTAACTAGCTAGCTCAATACCATCCATACAGATGCTACAGGCAACAGCCTATCATGTGAGAGAGGACGGTGGCCACTAGGGCCAGTGTTTGAGAACACGAATAGTAAAAACCAAAGACTGTAAAGTGATAACAGAGGCATTCAAACTCTGGTTGATTTTACCAATGATAATAGCGTGTGTGGGAAATACATTTTTTCCTACCAGCCAGAGTGGCAGGTGGTCTCCATAATTTACTTGCCAAAGACTAAATTTACCCACACTCTAATTTCATGGCAAAAAAGTTGCCAGAAAAACACTGTGAAATTGTTTGAATTTACTGTAAACATGGTTCACAGCAAATTACTGTGGGCATATTACAACACTTAACTGTGAAAAGAAAAACAGTAAATGATTAGAGAATGAGATTCACAGTTCATTACTGGCAACTTGAGTTGCCAGGGAATTAATGTGATTTGTTTAACAATATGTAGCTGTGTAATCACAGTGAATTAATGTGAAACATTTCACAGTTCTTTATTGAGAACTTGAGTTGCTAGTGAAGTGCTGTGAAATGTGTATTTACATTGGTTAACTGTCATTTGACTTGCTGATAAAGTATTGTAATAATAATGCAAATTCGTGTGTAAATGAAACTTGCAATTTCCTGTGTGCAGTAAGATGCTTTATGTATCTAGTCTTGTGCTGAATCATTACAGAATGTTGTGATACTAAATAAATTAAGCCTAAGCCGTTATTAATCCAATAATTCCACCTTAAATACAAGCGATGACTTACTTTAATCAGAACGTTTTCAAAACAAAATAAAATTCAAATAATTGAAATAGCAATCTTCAAATTAATCCATAATGACGAATACTCGACTATGAAATTAGGCTATGTATTCATACATAGTCCTACAGCAGTACACATTCTCTGAGGTACAGTATTGCTACATACACATTTTATACTCGTACTCTTAATAAAAGGAACCAAAAGAAGAGATAAAATAAGTAAACAGATTGCCACATGAAGTCGAACAGCTTTTAACAGAGAGCACATGTGCGCATTCATGTTTTACACTTGTTTACTTGCATCAAATCTTAAATTCAACTCACTTCCCAAATCTATGTGTAGCACCACAAAACCTTGCAAATTCCCCTTACTTGGAATTTAATATTTATTTGCAGGTATTAACTGTGGAAATGGTTCACAACAAGTGTCTTTTGTCACAAAGCAACACTCTGCTGTGAAATGGAAAAGCCATACTTAAATGTGAAATGTATTGCAGTTCACAGTAATGCATTGTCATTCTGTGTAAGAACAAATTGCTGTGGTCTTTTGTGAAAATCACAGCATGGACTTAGAGCGCACATTTGGCGCCTGGAGGGGGTCAATTTCGGACCCTGTGCTCAAACATTCTGTGCAAGGCCACTATCGGTGTTGCGACTGTGTTATAGTAATTGTATTCCATGAAGACCTGGCACAATGGGCGTGGAGACATTCCCTTATCATAATTCTGTGTCAGTTTGATTCCAAGCCTGAATCACGTTGAGTTTACATATCACTTTGACTCATTATTCTGTCTTGACACCGCCAACCCTGCAGTTGTTTTTAATGATGCCAGAGAAAAAATAAGGCAGGGTTCCAATTAATTTAGTTCTATCACAGAATCTTAGTTGGTGGACAATTTGGAGACGTGCAACATGGGTGGCAGGTGGTGTTTTGGTATGGACGGTTGCCTAGCAACCTGGAGCGAATCCGGTTGGAACCCACGGTTCTGACAGTGCCCAATTACCGCCAAAGTGCCCCTAAACAATGACAAGACCGTACAACCCTGCTCATATTATTTGGGTTTAGTAGCTGTTATATGTACAACAGGCAGTTTCCGCCAGCCTGTTCTTTCAGAAAGGACTTTTTAAGCGCGGCCGTCCCTGCTGTCGTGATATTTCCATCATTTTTTTTTTTTTGTCACTTGGAAAGTGGAAAAAGGTATAGGTATAGGTAAAAATGGAAGGTATACTGAATATGAAGGTCATACCATCATGGATCCATGCAAAGGTATGGATTTCTACTATACCATCATCCACGAAAAAAAATAAATATAGATACTGTATATTTGTAAGTTAATCAAAAAAAGATTGCTTGCAGCAGTAATAAAAATTATTCAATAAAATAGACCATTTTGAATGAAATAGGACCATGACAAATTGTATTTCAAGATATAAGACATAAAAAAGATGTCACATTGTAATTTGTGGAAAACTATACTGCCAGATACTGTTATACCATCAAAAAAAAAAATATTGCCATATGATATTTTGGGCATATCGCCCAGCCCTTCTTCAATGATGATGGTGACCAAAATATGATGGAAATATCATGATAGCACTATCAGTATCATGATTTAAATTGGATTATACCATGGTATTATTTAAGCACAAAAGTGGTACCATGGTGATACCTAACTTTTATACCTCTCAAAAGAGAAAGATATCAGACCCCACAATTATACGAATGATATATTCTTTTGTTTTTCTTACTCAGTTTAAGCATTTATCTTTTGCAAAAGTATGTGTGGGCTATGATTTAAAGAGCTTTTCCCTGACAAGACTGTTCCAGCTGGGTTTTAGTCTTATTTTCCTGGCATCAAAACCACGGACAGATGAGATTCTCATCAAAACAGCGTCATTCAAAATGAGATTTCCATCAGCTGAAAACAGTGGAGACCTATTCTTACTAAGTGATTGCTGGAATTAATATACAACTCACCACAGGTTATTATTGCAGTTATTAGCTAACTTGAGGCCTAGAGAAAAATAAAATACTTATTGTTATTTTTTTTCCTTTTTTTGAAGATGAGATGAAGTTATACTTTATTATTATTCTGCATTTGGTAACACATTCCTGGTAACACATTTTTCTCAAAATGCAGTTATGGTATATATTAAAAAAAAAAAAAAAGTATTTATTTATTTGTTTTTTATGAAACTTTTTTATTATTTATTTATTTTAACATATGCATATCCACCATATCATGTGAGCAGGTTTGAGGTCAGGCAAGGTTTACTTGAGGACTAACTTGAGGACTAGTGTAGTCATGGGAATGTAAGCTTTTAATGGCTGCAGAACTGTAGCCTGTTCTATAGAGCATGACAGAGCTGTGAGAAAAATGTGTAGTTCCAAACTTGTTTTAGCCAACAATATATTTTTGTGTACAACACAGGACAAAAATGAAGATAAAAACATTGGAGATAATTGATACACAATAGTCATTAATCAAAGCCTTAAACTCGGCATAAGAGGGAAGAAATTCCATTTTTGAAGTAAGTTGGAGGGTATTCCAAGATTCCGGAGCATTAAAGGAAAAAGCAGTTTTACCAAGCTCAGAATATGTTCAGGGGACCTTGAGTACCATCCAATAATTTGATCGAGGCAGCTTCCTTTCTAACAACAATGTAATGCAAGGAGGTAGCTCACCAATAAGGGCTTTGGTGATAAATAAATACCAATGTTTGTTTCGCCTCTCTGTAAGAGAGGGCCAGCCGACCTTATCATATGGCACACTATGATATCATATCTGAGGGCAGAGTGATAGACTGAGTCCAGGGGTTTAAGAGTTGAAGCCACAGCATGCCTATAAATGACATCACCATACTCCAAAACTGATAAGAAAACTGCCTCATCAATCCTTTTCCTACAAATCAAAGGAAAGCTGGTTTTCTTTCTGTACAGGAAGCCAGTTTTCTGTAGCAACTTGGAGGCAAGATTGTCTATATGGTATTTAAATGTAAATTTCATCAAGCCACATGCCACGATACTTCTACAATAGTGACTCTCTCAATGCTAGAACCACTAACAGTAGATATTTGCACACCATCATAATCAATATTTCTGGCTCTAGAAAACAGCATACATTTAGTTTTACTGGCATTAAGAACCAATTTAAGATTAATAAGAGCTTCCTGGAGAGCATTAAATGAAAGCTGCAAATACTTGATGGCCAGCTGCACGGAATCAGCAATACAGTACACAATAGTATCATCAGCATACAGATGGGCTTGACAGCCATTCAAAGAAGAATCAATATCATTAATATAAACTGTAAAAGGGACAGGACCCGAAATCGAACCTTTCGTTATTGACAAAAATTCAGATTGGTCATATCTTGACCTAACACACTGGTGCCTCCATCCTGAAACCAATCACATGCATCTTTATCCAAACCAATAATAGATAATATTTTAAGAGCAGGTGGTGATCCACCATGTCAAAAGCTTTGGCCAAATCTATAAAGAGGGCAGCACAATGTTTCCTCATGTCCATTGCCGATATAATGGTATCTAATGTGATGGCTGAAATTGTGCTGTGATTAGCTCTGACACCAAATTGGTGTGGATTTGAATGATATGAAAGTTTAAAAAAAACTTGAGCTGATTATTCATTAAGGATTCCAAGATTTTCACTAGGCAAGGTCGTTTGGAGATTTGACGGTAATTATTTAAATCATCCCTAACACCTCCTTCATATAAAGGAATACCATGGGCAGATTTCCAAACAATAGGAAACCTGCCCATTGCAATGGAAAGATTAAATGCATGCGTTAATGGCTCAGCGATAATAGGAGCAGACAATTTTTGAAAAAAAAAGAATCTAATTTATCCTCTCCAGTAGAACTCCTGGGATCTATTGATTGCAAAGCATCAAATACATAATTGAATGAGAAGGGACGAATGGAGAACTGAGAAGCATGGCCCATGGCACGGATACAGTCAACATCAACAGGAAGGGGCCCGGTAAATTCCCCGTCGAATAAATGCTCTACAAAGTGCCTATTGAAGGCAAGGCAAATTTCATTCTGGGTAGAAATCAGACAGTCACCATAATTAATTTGTGTGGGTAGTGAATTTGTGGTTTTGTTTTTGTATGACTTTACTGCTTTCCAGGATTTTGGCGGGTCTGAGTAGGAGCTAGTAATGAGATCTAAATAACAATTTGATTTGGCTTTTCTCACAGCTGAAGTACATTTATGTCTAAGCTGTCTAAATGAAAGCCAGGGTAAGAGATCGCCGGATTGTCTGGCTCCAGACCAGGCACTGTTCCTCTCCCTGAACAACGCTGACAGCTCGTGTGAAAACCTGGGTGTTACTCCGTCTTTCATTCTTTCAGTTTTTTTGAATGGTGCATGGTTATCAATAACCGAAAGAAAGGTTTTCAAGAAAAAGGGGATAGATCATTGTATGGGTTTAGTTTAACTTTAGTTTAACATTGTAGTGGCCCGTAGAAATGGAAAAAGTAGGCTGGTAGGTTAGAGGCTACAGTTTGACACACATTACTTTACTTTGACTCTTATTGAGAGTTTATGAGATTGAATATGTTATGTCATCACCTTACATAAATGTTTCTTGCTGACTGCCCTCTTCCTATACTCTAAGCTCTTTTGACGTAAGCTTGTTTGAGCAGGCAGAAGAGCAGGAATTTTCTTATCTTTTTTTTTCTTTTCTTTTTTTTTTTACCGCAGACTAAAGTTATTGGAATTTAATGGAACTTAAAGGGGCACTTCACTGAAAAACAATGCTGATTTATTTTGCTCATAATCGGAGGACACTGAATCCTTGTGTTATGTTACAGATCAATGACTTGATGGAGATGGAAAAATAAAATAGCAATAGGGATTGCTATTTGTTCATCTTAATTTCATTGAACTATAATTAACACAAAACTTGGATCCGGTATCCTCTGATAACATCGCTAGAGGACATTCAATCTCATTACCTCTCAAACTGAATGAATGTCTGCAAACTGTTGACCATTTTGGGATATGTGTGCGATTACGTGCAAAACAAATCAGCTTCGCTTTTCGGGGGAAGTGCCTCTTTAAGGCCCATTTATATTCACGTGATGTTAGTCTATGGTAAAACAATGTCCTGCTCTTCTGCCTGCTCCAAACAAGCTTACGTCAAAAGAGCTTAGAGTATAGGGAGAGGGCAATCGGCGAGAAGAATTCATATAAGGCGATGTCCTCACTGAAAATCAACACCCTGTCATTCACGTCATTGCTGAAACGATCATATTTGCACACCTACAGTTGTCTGTACAATAGCAATCAACTGTCAAAACCAGCCGAATCGCTAGCCTAGCTTACCCTCATTGTCCGTACATTGTCAAAAAAGATGGACTATGTTGTCAATATGCACCCAAAGTATGACAAAAATCCTAATACACCTTTTAGTTTGTTTGAACTGGTCCGAATCAGGGATTCATTTGTTACAATGCTGCAGTTGCGAGTTTAGTTTGTGTTCACACCTGCCGCATTTTCAAGCGGACCAAAATTTGTGATAAAAAAGCCCTGTGTGAGGAAACTGCTTTCTAATTGGTCCGAATTTTTATACGGGAAAAGTCGTATAAAAAGTCGTTTTATTAAGTGCGTCGCACAATTTAACGTACTCCGGATGAATGTTTTCGCCTTAATGCGGCACTGTGCAGCAGATCTCTCAAACCCCCTTTCCCTGAGCTGATTGCTAAAGAGTGAGTAGATTCCTTCGTTCTTGTGCGTTGTCGAAAAAGTTGTGAGCTTATACACATAGTCATCCGACCAGATCTCTTATGAGGCGCCGCACCTCCTCACGAGTCCTCGTCTGCTCGGATTCATCGCGCTGCACGTTGGAGAAACTTGTAGAAGAAAGGTTTTCGTAAATGTGACTGAAGGGTCGGATTGAGGTCGGATCACGTTCTCGCCACAAACGAACCGTAAACTGTAACGAACTGGTTTGTAACCAGACCGAGACCACCTCTTCAACAGGTCTCTCGGTGCGGTTGTTTTGGTCCTCGCCCAAGTGCGACTGCTGTGTTCACACCTGCCCAAAACGACCTCCACCAAGACGGCAAACAAGCACACCCTAGACATCCTCCTGTACTTTAACTGGTACAAGCAATTTCACGTCCCACTCCGTTCATTTCAGAGCTCCGGGGTCTGCATCTTTTTTTTTCCCAGACCAACGTCTCCATTCCTAGGTGTCTCTCAGCTTACATTATCAAGAGTCACCGACTCCAGGCGTCGCATTCGGATCCACCCCAGTGGCTCACAATAGAGAAATTAATTCACCATCCAGGAACATTCACAAGGTTGTATCGCAGGCACAGTATCTTTTCATGGGTATGTAGACCATCACCGTGCAATGGCTGTGGGAATTGAAAAAAGCCTGCTAATAGCACAAAACCCGCGGTATATACAGTCCCGCTACATTATATCACACAACCATTTGGGAGGAGGAGGACCATTACTTTAATGGACCTCACACAATGTAGAGCGAGGCAAGGTAATTTCACATAAGGTTTATCTCAAGCCCCGGCTCTCAAAGAGGACACGCAATACGGGGGTCGACAAAAATCGAGCGCGATGAAAGCACACAAGGGTGCGTTCCATTTTGTTTGTATATGCTCTCAAGAGCCTTGGATGGGACCAGTAGTGTAGGGTAAAAGTGTGTCAGTATATGGCATCTACAGTATACTGTATATAGAGTCATTTTAGAGCAGTGGTTCTCAACGTTTCGACTATTAAGTTCATTTTAACCCAGTGAGAGACAACTATATAAGAGTAACCATTCACTCTCTCCACTGTCATCTCCTCCTACTACCTACTACAGTATAGACAATTCTTGATCATTCTTGACTTCAGAATCAAATCTAACAACAAAAATACTCTCAGATGGGGGTGGGGGATGGTGGGGGTGGGAATCCTTGAGAAATCATATATAATATCGGGTGGCCTAATGTGTATCGATTTAGGGGTCCTTAACACTGTTTTAGAGTGTACCCACCCTAAACAGCCTAGTCACTATTAAAATACATGGGAGGATGACACTGTAGTACCCACCTCCTCTTAGCCGTGTAGCCACTTCCTCAACTGTCACTATACTACACGACTGGTTTGGAGACTGTCCAACAAAAGGGTTACTGTATTCCATCAGCCTTTTTGATATTATTTCGACCGGGAGATGGTAGGTTTGCAAGGATCAGTGTGAACATGATTTAATTTGCATTACAAAGAATGTAAATGATCTACTATCCTTAAGGCCCACTCTTATTTCTGCGCAAAGACCCCCGCAAACTATTTTCAAGTGGAGCGGATGAGACGAGAGCTGAGAGCAGCACTATGCTTTATGTGGG
>OMKL01011710.1:2833-21620 GCA_900302295.1 Parasudis fraserbrunneri
GAGCCACGGTAACGGCTGTCGTGCTCACGGGGGTGGCCACCAGGCCTGGGCTCTCGACTTGGCTCCCTCGCCTCACGGCCATCCCGTGGTTCGCGCCCATAGACGGGCGAGCGGGAACGGGGGCGGCTGTCCCTGCCTTCTCCGTAACTGCCGTAAGGAGCCCTGGGAGGAAAAACGGAAATTAGCGCAAGGAATAGCAGGGTTAAGGATGACATAATACTGGAGAAATGGGGAAATTCTGACTTATGTGAACACAGGAGGCAGAGATGACTGAGGACGGTGAGCATTTTGGCTACATTTGGCATTTCCCACATGATGAAATCGATCCAATATTCGTGTCTTTTGAGAAAACATGGTGTATTCTTTTCTCATTCATGATGGTACTTGGAGCAACACAGAGAAACCCTTGATGTCCCACATGGGAGCGCTCTGGACAAATGCTACCAGCTCCATCCCAGCAAACAGGTGGTTTGGAGAATATTGGCCCATTGTAAATATTGTTTTTTAAAACGTCCAGTGATCCAAGCACACAAAATGTCCCTAGTTGGCAACCATTTCAGTGACTCAGATTCATTTTGAGTTCAGAGACACGCAAGCGTGTCATAATTTGACCATTGTTTTTTTCATGAAATGCTAGCAAAATTAACACAAGATGACAACTCGCACTTCATCCGTCACCAGCACCCATTTCGTGTTTTAACTGGTGAAGCACGCACTATGGAAGATTGGCACCGTACGGCCGTGAGAAACTGCACCTTGTTTAAACATGGCAGATAAGAGCAAATGACAACAAAAAAGACATTTCTTCAAGCAACGTAACTTTGGGCACTGTTTTCCATTTTTGTGGTTAGTATGCTCTAGAAGTGAGACTGTAGCCTTTTATGGATTTGGCGGCACTGGTTGTGCCCAACCAGAGAGCTCATATTAGGCAATTTCACAGTGTTTCATGCATCTGTTGGAAGGGTTTCGTCTTGTTCAGCCCAACTCCGTGATTTAGCTTTCTTAAGAGGTGATATTTTTTCATGAAAAAGTTCCATGGTGCAGGTTTAACTACCATTTGTAAATTTAAGACAAATACATTTGTTCATAAATTTGTAATTTTATTACTCTTAATCCGTAGATTATCCAAAAATAAAACAAAAAGATCGCGCATTCAACATAAAGACTGGAATTTCAATGGAGTTTTTCTTACTGCTGGCCATTTTACTAAAACTTAAAGGCAAACACTTTTTCTTTGCTGTAAATGGACAATCCCCACCCCCCATATGTGATGGTCTAGATCTTCCAACATGGTTGTATATGTAATCTACTGCTCGCCGCAAAACTAAAGCCAGGTAATTTACAGGAGGGAAATCATTGTCACACACATTAGTTCGCACAACAAAGTACATTTTACGAGGCAAATAGAATTTTCTTTTTCGAACATTGTAGAAAAGTGAGTTTCTTACAATCCAATCATCGCTTACCAATTCGCTGTTGTCAAACGCAGAGGTAAAAATAACGCATAACGGGCAGAAATTTAAAAGGATGCAGAACGGAAGAAATCACGCAAAGAACACAAGAGTGAAGAGCAGAAAAATTGTGAAGTAAACATCTTTGAGAGACAAAGACACTCGGAATAACATTCACACAGTTCTTTGTTTTATTTCAACAAATTGTGAAATTTAAAATAAAGACGAAAAAATTGACTGACCACACACACAAAAGCGCAAACGCCTAACGCTACCGCCGATTCCGTCAAAATGCTTGAACCCCTGGTGGAAATGACTGCTGAAAAAAATACGCTTTTTTTTTACCAGAGTATCTGGGACGTTGGTAGTTCTTCACACCCATTTCGCGTTACTTTACCTTCGTGGAGGGCTCTGCCGGGCTTTAGCTTGTCGTCGCTCCGCTGCCATATTTACATCTGAAAATAAACCAATCCAAACGTTCAACATAACAGTAAAACACAACTCTCTGACTCAGAGTACGTTTTTACGTCAAATGGAGGGGCGCCGTGAATACTTCCACGAATCCAAAATGAAACTGAGCTCCAAAATTCCAAGTATGAAAATCCAAATTGGACGAGGTGATAAAATGCTGCACACGGTTAGAAGTCATCTCTGCAGAGCCGAGTGGGATATAAAATGTGCTCATTTCTCCCTCATATAATATCACATATTAATAATTGCAAACTTTTAATACATTTTATTTAGGGTGGGAAGAATTAACCAACTAGACAATTAATCGTTGGGTGACTTAGTGGTCTACAATGGAAATATTTGTGGGCTAAAACAAGTTTATCCTGCATTGAGTTACCAGAACAAAGCATGTTCAATGGCTTCTCAATACAAATATACATTTGAAATTCAAATATTTTACATTTATTAAATTTACTGCCAAAAAAATCAAGTTAACATTTATCTACTGGGTTGTACAGAGGGGTACATGTTTTAGGTATACACAATAAAATACTTGTCAAGTATTATGTAGGCAACATCTGTTTTAGGCATTTTTATTTTCACAATAGTCGGTTAGATCTTTAAATCAACCGGCACTGAAATTAGTTGCAATTCCCATCATTCATTTTATTCTACATTAAAGATCTGTCCAAGATGCATAGGTCTAAACCTTTTAAATTTGTAAAAGAAAATAATAAAAAAAAAAGATTTAAAAAAAAAAAAAGGGGGGAAAAGGAATACAATAGCCCCTGTGACAACCCAAAACCCATCCACATCGAAGCAAATTCCAAAAAATGCCTCTAAGATTAATTCAAAAAGCATTGGCACAATTTAATCTTGTATTCATTTATTTTTACATATAAATAATAGTGCAGTGTGTCTACAACAAAAGATTCTTCAGTCTGGTGTAGGTTCATGTCAAGTTTTTAAAACCCTCAGGGACTCTGGTAATCTAATGAATGTCAAGTTATGTAATACAACCCACACTGTAACGTAAATAAGGCCTATACGTGTATATTTAGTTTGTTCACTTGTAATAGGGCCCGACAGATGTACCGAGTCCATGGATATAATCAACTAATGTTGGTCATTCACAGGTAATGGTATAGGCATTTAGCACTAGAATTGATACTTCAGCAAAATTACTATTTACACTAGACTTGAGATGAAACGCAATTTATGCCAAAACCCAGAAAGTGCATGTGATAATTATTTTTTTGGTGTACAGAGAGGACAAGTAACACCACGAAGAGGCCTACTCCTCGAGAACCAGATGTGACAGATACTTTCCAAAGGAATATCAATCTTTCATAGCCTCGCAAGCCAAAGAAATACACACACAACATGTGACATTTTGCTGGCTTGTGAGGCTACAACTTTCATGCAATGAACAAAGAACATCTTTATCGGCGGATGTCATTAATTGTTCCTCCCCATTATCAATATTGACAATTATGGCAAACGGTCGCAAAAATCCGGTATCCGTCGGGCCCTAGTTTGTGTGCTACATTGTGTTTGTTCAGCCATATGTGTGTATGCATTTATATGCTTACACTTCCTTAGAGATGTTATCATTTACTAGTATGACTTCTTTTACGGGGCAGTCACGTCTATTGCAGTAAGTCTTACCTATTTTATAACCTTTATATAATCGACCCTTTTGTTCCGCCTTTGCAGCTTCGGCTTCCTCAATATGTTCAAATTGCACAAATCCAAACCCACGGAACATGGACACGCCTGAAAAAGGAGCATTTTAGGTATATGGTCTACACATTATCAAGAAAAACTTTGAATTCCTAGACGGTTATCGTTTAAAAATCCACCCAAATACTTAGACTAGGCATCATGTGCACTAATTTCAGAAGAAAAATGTTTTAGCTATAGATACTGCATTGACAAATGTGATACATGCACTTAAAAACGTCTTCTTTTTTTTCTTTTTACTGTAGGCTGTGGAATACTGTATGACATACTGATGAAATTGAATAATGGGCACCAATGAAAATCAACAATTCAAATTCCTCCCTTGAGGGCAATGTGTCGATTACTAACCAACTATCTTTCCATATGGGCTGAATATGTCTTCCAAATCCTTCTTCTCCATATCCGAGGTTGGCAAATTCCCCACAAAAATCCTCCTTTCCAAATCTCTGGGATCATTGCTGCTGCAAGAGCGTGAATAACGCCCTGGTGATTGGCTGTGGCTTCTTCTGCGAGACATGATTAGATCCCACGCGCACTGGTTCCCCTCTTCTTATGTCGTAAATGTTTGGAAAAAGATTGCGTTTCGTTCTTCGCGTGCGTCTTTAAATTGTGGTCCGAGGTCCTGAAAAATTTCAGTGAGGTTACGAAAACAGAAATGCCATGGAAGGACAAATTGTTTCAGACGATCAAAGCTACCAAATGGTTAGAAGTATCACTCTAGGAAACAAAGAACATCGAAATTCAGATGGTGACAAATCGCAAATCAAAGGAGAGTTCTGGCAAACTCATAACTTTATTCGTTGACGACGGGAGCACTGCTTTCAATGACAAAATTTCCTCCAAAAGCAAATTAATCTGAGATGATGGAAAACAGTAGAGGGGGTGTATAGCCCTAATGTTTTAACTGCAAACGCAACCAACATTTTTTATCCTGAACAGGAAATAATTTTGGTCCACTGAACCCATATAAAAAGGCAGGTAACTGATATATTATCTCATGCCAATATGTGGGGCATTGCACCATGTTCACTTCCATATTATAGTCTCATTGAAATAACAGTGGAGCCCACACTCAATGCTGAAACTAATTTTGTTACAACTGGCAACATTTCAGAACATTTTAGACAGAACAAATATCCCACTGTAGTTCAATATAGGTAACAATGGGAGTTGGAGCACACAACCGTACCTAATCCAATGCAAATAAGTGTGCAAAGTGGCAATTATCGCCAATTTGGCCTACAGTTTTCTTAAATTGCTGCTCAGACATCTCCCAAATTGAAACACCAAAGAAATTCTGGCATTGTTTGATTCCTTGTGTTCCTTTATAATGATAAAAGGTTGATGCTTTGCGAATATTTTGAAAATTACATTGATGAAATCAAATTATGGGCTCAATTTTCAACCTGAAGATGAACTTCTTTGATCAACAAAAAAAACATACATTAAGACACTTTGTCCTTTTATGGTGTATTCCTTAAAATTCCCTTTTCCTCGTGTGAACAGCTTGTCTTGTGTCAAATGATCAGGCTAGCAGGTAGGGATGTTAACAATTTTTGCTAGTCAACGTGTCGGAGGCATTTACCGATGTCGTTTTTGTGTGGGTTTCATGTGCACAAGGTCCCATATTATACTCCTTTTCAACAAGTTAATAAAGGTTTTTGAGGTCTCCAAAACATGGGTGAAGTTTTTTTTGCTGAAAATACCACTGCATTCCTCTAGCATGCCTTTATGTGTCCTTGGCAGGCTGTTTCTGTGTGCAATCCAATCCAATGCACGACCCAGGAAAAAGGTGGAAAAAGAGAACATTTACTTATGAGCAAGCCATCATGTTTTTCCCACGCCCAGCTCTGGAACTGTGGGGCTTCAGAGCAAACTCATGTTCAAGTTTCAAGTGTAAGTTTACAGTCAAACTAGGCATTGCAGATCAAATATGAATTAAGATCCAGGCATCCAGCAATGGCATATCCCATTTCTCACCTAAAACATTGTCAGAAACATATTTTAGTGAACCGTAGGTGGAAAGATGTTTCATGACCTAGCCCAGAAAGATCTGACTGGGTTGTCTTATTTCACAGTTTGTGTGTTAGTACGCCCATCAGAGACCCAAATGTATGTGCACAAGCACAGAAAGAAGAGTTTTTCATAATATGGGACCTTTAAGATTCTGACCTATCGGCTTAAAAAAACGCACTAGGGATACTTAGTTTTCAAGAGCGGAATTTTGACTCCTCATCGTTAACATTACCTAACATTTTGTCAGCTCATCGCTGTATCTTGGTAATGTTGGCTGCTGGCTCATTAGCTAGCAAGCAAGCAAACAGTAATGTTTCATTAACATAAAACAGTAACTTTAACTGGTAACGTGAACATTAATACTAGCAAGCTCAAAAGAACACGCCAACATTATGGGAAATTCGCTTACCATCTTTTCCACCAGTGTCAAACCATCTGTGCATTCAGTAGAAAGCTATCCAGCTGCAAGCTAGCCTAGCTGTAGCTTAGCACAATGAATGGAAGCGGAGCAGAAGAAGCTATTCTAGGCGTTGGCCAACTAACACCGATCCCAGAGTTTTAAGCTAGGCTAAAACGTTTTGTATAGGCCATTACAAAAACAACACGACACATAGTATAATAACGGCGTGACTTCCCTGTGCAATCCTTAGCTAGGACACACAGCATACTCACATCAAGTGAACTGCAGCCTGTTACTAACGTTGCGTAACATTGCTAACGTTAGCTTGGCGGACATACGTTGCTACTGTGAACATACACTGCTAACGTATGTTGCTAACGTGGGGTCATGAGATGGCTAGTGATAGCTCTGTGTTGACATTGTGTGGAAGTGTGTTTGATGTAGCGTAGCAGCGTAAGCTGTATGCATGTAGCAGCACGAGTTGTGATTGGTCTACTTTTGTGGGGACAGACAAACATAGACAGATATACAGACAGTAGGGCTGGCCTGAGTTAAATTCTTTAGGCTTCGGACATTCGTTGGTGTTTCCAAACGAAGCTCTGAATGTTGGTTCTCACAAAAACAAAACAAAAAAATAGAAATGAGGAAGATTGACAATTGTTTGAGTTAAAAATAATTATGTTGCACATATGCACATTTATCCACATATCAAGTGCCAAAGTCTAACAAAACGTTATTCCGCCTATGAAAATGGAGGTAACTTTCTCCTCTACTGTTTTAACTAACATTATTCACCTTGTCAGCTGGCCCAATTAAGCTAGCTCTTGTACTGAAGCAGAGGGAACCGAACGAACACAACAGCCTGCAGGCTGTGCCTGGGTCATAACATCCAGAATTAGAGAGAAGCTACAAGTCCTAGCTAAGACAACAATCTGAGCAATCAAAACAGCCTGTCACGAACACACACTTCCAACAGGTTGGACCTGGGCTAAGCTAGAGGGAGACAGATGATGTGTGTAACATTATTTCAACAAGTCACCTAGCATTACAATTATTCTGTAAGCCTCTTGGTAAGCGAGGGTCGTTATATTAGCTTATTATACACCTCTTACCTCTCTGATGCAAAGACATTAAATTCCACTCTGCGACCAAAGTCCTCTCTCCTTTGACAGCAGCTATAACTTAGTTGGCTATGTTACGTCTTTAATTGTTGTCCCATTGATCCTCGGTAAGAAGCAGATGATATTCCATCCATGGGGCTATTCCTATTGTAACCGAGCATCCTGGGTTCACCCAACTGTGTAACCTTGGTAAGTAAACAATAAACGGGACGAGAGATGCTATAGCATGTCCAGCAGCAACAGCTTATCATTTTCACACAGCGGAGGTCCGACAACATTTCCTGGCCTATAGCAAATCAAGAGGGACACAGTACCTCACAAACAGAGGCACATAGTAAAACATATATATATATATATATATATATATATATATATATATATGTATAAAAATTAAGAATCGAGATCCGAATGCCAATACACCAAACAAATTCCGAACCATTGGAATGTTCGGGGCCAGCCCTAACAAACAGACAGACACACAGACCCTGTTCTGGCTTGGCCCCTTTGGCGCCACGCAGTCATAACGATTTTCGATTACTACTTTTACTGTCAACACGGAGAACCCGTCAAAGGTCGGTTGTTTAGTCGACTCATTTTAACATCCCTACTAGCAGGCCATATAAGAAGGAAGTCACTCTCACAGTGTTCATGTAGCAAATTCATGCCATCTTGATGCCAAAATGTTTTGGCTGCTTTTATGGGTAGGTTTCTAAAGCAGACATTTTCCTATATCTGCAACCAACTTTCGTCATGCTGTTAAGGGAGCAACCCTATTCATACCTTCTCTTGAGTCTGGGTGCTCTGGGCTCTGTGTCCACATACTACAGGATCCAGACGATGGTTGTGATTCCACAAATCTGTAAGAAAAAAGTTGTTACAATCTTAGTCGACTCGTACCCCTTTCACTGTAGCAGTGATCACGGAAATAAGCAAGTCGACTATCAGCCCCATCTGTTAATCCTGCAAAACGATCAAGATCGGGGTTGAGACCCCAATCCTACTCTGGGCCTAAATATTGTTCCAAAGTAAAGCAAAACTACATTTTGAGGTGACGAATTTGATTTCAGATAAAATTGGCATGGCCATTTTCAAAGGGGTCCCTTGCCCTTTCACCTCAAGGTATATGAATGACAATTAGCCTTATTCACGTTGCCTCAATCTTTAATCAAGACACGGCTGTGGTGGGAAAACCAGGAAAACCACATTGACTCCCATGTTATGATTGCTACTAATTTAATTCACAAATCACAATTCTGCCATCAAAATCATACAAATGACAAGTGGAAATCATTTTCGTAAGTGTTCCTTCATGACTCATACAGCAAAATTTGTTTTAGCTGGCATCATTTACTTCGTCGTTCAATCATTAACTCCCATACATTTCAAAAGACAAAAACTATGGTGGTTAAAAACAATCTGTCAGGTAATCATGAGACAGTAATTACATTAGCGTATTCTGCCTGTTATTTTGACCATTTTGTTTCTTGAAGTGGTATTTTCATAGTTTTAACATTTAAGTGAATGGACACTTCTGCTTCTTTCTACCCCATCAATCAATATGATGGCCATATGAATATGGCTAATGGGCTCAATGGAACCACAAGAGTCTCGCCTTTGCAGCCCTGTCTAATTTATGCTAGTCCCATGTAGCCTCGCAAGTCAGACGAATCTTGCATGATTTCACAACACAAGATAGGGTCTGGCCTCCCTCGCATAGAAAGCACTTGGTCCAGCCAAAATAGTGCCGGTCCAATCAGCTTTGGATGCCGATTCGGGTTTATTAATGCAGGCTATATGCAACCGTTGCCAGAGGCAACAGTGCATCAAAATAATACATTCTTAGAAATCGCATGCCAAGAGGCAAGCTTGCGTGGAAATGAGTTGCATAGTCCTATTATATGACAATCTATAAATCAACATGGCATCAATTTCTTACATACCAGCTAAGGCGATCAACACAGCCACGTATCATCTTTCCACAGTTAGTAAAGCAACACACTTGCAGTCCCACAGCGTTATGGGCTGGGCAAATAAAAGTGATTTGAGGTGCAGAGATCTCCGACCCAGTGCCTGGTGGTCCTTGCCTCATTACCTACAGTGTGCAACACCTTTCCAATGGTTTGACAAGAGATTCTGACAAGATCATTCATGCTCTGTTTTCATCGTCTTTTCGGAGTGGAACAGGTATGGTTTGAAGGCTTAAAGCCATCTCCCTTTGTTCCTTATTATTTATACGCACTCGTGTTAGAAACGTTTGGGCTTCTGATTCTGTCCACTAGGGAAGTTTTAAGCTCTTATTAACTTACAGTCTATTGTTTAAAATCGTGGGAGATGCTTTTCATTTCAGTGCCTCATTTTTATGCACGTGTGGCTTCCCAAAAGGTAGGCAAGGCACGGAGCCGGATGCACACCAGAGCATGTGAGCAGAGTGGGGTGGGGTGCAAGCCCTGAGCAAGGAGCACATTTTAATATCCGTCGCTCAAAACTGAAAACTGCTCAATTTGCCACATTCCGCTCATGATGTTGCATTGCCTCAGCCCATTTACTATTATGGTTAATTTTTTTTTTTATAGAAAAGTTAGGCTACTGTCTTACTTGTAATTTAATGTCAAAATTGTCACTTTGCACACCCGTGTCCCACATTTTACTTTCACTTTAGCGTTGATCAGGACATTGCCCCTTGGGAAATGTGTGTTTATGCGCTCAGCATCTATCCATTATTAATCTGTTGCGCACTGATGTGAATGTAGTCCTACATTTAAATCTGTATCATTTTAACATCTCAGTAAAGTAGGTTACCTATGATTTTGGGAACTGCTGCACCTCCCTAAAAGATAACAGCCCCCTCCCCATATCTTAAATCAAATGCCCATCCAATTAATTAGCTCTGGTGCTGCAGGTCTAAGCTATCCTTTCAATTACTTAAATCAGTGTAGCCTATACACAAATATGCTTCACATATTATGACTTTTTGGCAAGTTATCGTAGGCTAGGTTGAGCTAGGATGGTTTTGACACTGACTAATATCTTCAGCAAGTAGGCTAAATAAAGTAGAGCGCTTTTTTTATGAAAAACATTTCATTACTTACATTAATCACAAATGAAGACAAAACAACAAAGTTCCGTTGTAGTCCTGACTGAAATCACTTTCAGTGAGAGGGAGGCCAGACCTATCTTGCATTGTGAAGTCATGCAAGATTTGTCTGGCTTGCGAGGCTAAGTCCCATGTAGTTTAATGTCAAAAACATTAAGTACAAAGATGTTATTTCCCTTTTTGAAAAAAAAATTATGTATTTGCCCATTTCTGCATACCGTGTTGTGCACAAGCACTCTGTAACTGCGGCGTGCAGAATTCAGAGATCAAACTGTCAGACTAGGTGTTGCAGACTCAATATGAATTAAGATCCAGCAATTGTGTGTCCTATTTCCTGCATAAAATGTTGTCAGAAACATATTATAATGAACCGATTGGTGGAAAACAAGTTTATGAGCAAGCCACCATTTTGTACACGCGCATTTTTCACACGCACACACGAGTCAAGGACGAGGAGTCCCCACTTTAGGTAGGAGGGGGAGGCAAATCTGAATGGCTTGTTGAATCACGTTTTATGACCTAGGCAGCCCAGGAAAAGCTGATTGAGTTATGTTATTTCACAGTTTGTGTCAGTAGGCCCATCAGAGACCCACATGTATGTGCACAAGCACTGACAAGGTGAGTTTTTCATAATATGGGACCTTTAACATGTCCCATCTGGCAACGCAGATACCCCGTGTCTTGACTGGAATAGGTGAAAATGCCCCGTCAACCACAATACATGATGAATGGGGTAACTTAACGTTAAGGTTACCCGATTGGGAACTGATAAAAAATTAGCCGTCTTCGGTTATGCGTCTTGCGTACCGGACCTACCGAATATGCGACTTTTTGCTATTTCAATTCCATGAACTCAGGATATCTAACGTTAGCTAGCTAACGTTACAACTCCGCCAGTCGCGCATTAGCTAACGCTAGGCCGCTAGACACCATCAGTGCCTTAGCCCATGCAAAACGTGTGCTGGCTTATCAGTAGGCAAAAACATTCAAGTCTTGGTTCAGTATTTCATCAACTCGAGTTAGTAAAGCAGTAATTCAAGTTGATTTCAATGCTAACATTAAATTATCCTAATAATGAGGAAACTCGAGCTTACAACATCGTCTGAGACATTAGCTAGCTTAGTTAACATAGCTAACATCAGCCCTTTACGCACCTGACCTTAGCCGCGCGACTTTAGCCGGTAACGTTATATCATTAGAGTGCATTGATGAATGCAAATTCTTCAATTACCTTCGACATGTGGTTTTCTTCCCTCGTTTTATGTCCCCGAGGCCACGGACTGCGTTGCCGCCGACCGCCGTGTCGCGTTGATCAGGCTTTTCCTCCTCACAATGGTCTTCTTCTCTGGCAATGGAATAAACCTTTTCTATTCAGACATTAGCTAACTACTGCCACCTAGTGCTTTGTATGAAAGTAACGTTAGGTTAGTGAGTCTTCTCTCCACACACTAAAATCTAGTTATAATATAAGTGTAAATTTGCAAAATCCTCCAAAAATGCCACATACAATAACATACTGTTATTTGAAATCCTACATCAAATTCCTTGTGAATATCAGGAACTGGACACGACGGTTGTATTTTGCACCACAATTTCTAATGATGAATATAAGTTCAAATGAACTCTTAGCCCCAGACAGCTGGGGGGCTGCTAGCCGCTTGTGTACTGCTACCTGCTACCTGTGGACATTTGCACACCCCTCTTTTTAACAACATTATTAATATTGTTTGCACTAGTAACCTGTCCATTCTGGCAAAATTGCAATTGTGCATACTGTACATAGGCCTACTATATAGTTCTGTATTGACACCTGCACATTCTAATCATCCTTATCGGTATACTCTTACTCTGCACATACCACACCAGTCTTTATTCATAGTTTTCAGTCACATGACTGGCACGGAGACCTAGGGGGCAAAACACCGTTCCAACATAGTATTATCCAAACCCATAAAGCATCCAATTGAACAACAATTATCCTGCATTTTGGCTAAAGAAACCTGGTAAAAATAACTGGCTGGCAGCGGAAAATGCAACAATAACTGGAAGAAAGACTCGTTTTGCCCTGGGCATTCCTATAAGGATATGACATCACGTGAAAACTATGAATTGTTGTGATTGGGTTTACATAGTCTATAATGCACATATCATGTAAATAATCAACCCATTTGCACTGCACCATCTACACCCATGTACATAGCTGCTCACCATGTTTACACTTTTTTTTTTTTATCTTTATATAAGTTCCTCTTATTCTTATTCCCCTTTTATATACTTTCCCCTAGATATGTATAATCTCTTTACATCTGTTACCTGCAATACTGCTGTGACACCCTAATTTCCCTACGGGGATTAATAAAGTATCTATCTATTGATCTATTTATCTATCTATCCATCTATCTAACATTTAGAATCGTGGCACATAATACAACCCTTGTAATTTTAAATGACAGGTTTGCCTTTCAAGCTAACATAAAAAAAAATTAAAAAAAACATCTAAATCCCATTCAGCTGAGAGTCTGCTCTGCGTCCACTCCCTGATATTCACTAACGGTCTCTATAGTATGTCAAGTATAGCTGAACTTGTAGTAATAACTTTATATAGGTTCTTGAATCATCTTCTCTGCACACAATACTGTCTCTCTTTACACATTAGTAAATGCCACATACAATAACATACTGTAGGCTGTATGGACACAAATTTGAAAAATTTATTCTAAGGCAATAAAGACATCCAACACTGTGTGCAATGCATATCTGTCATCAATTTCTCTCACTTTGATCTATTTGTCTGTATGTAACGGAGTTGAAGAAAGTGGTTAAAGATCACTCCTTTAACTATTTAGGAGCGCACTTGCTGGCAGGCATATAGGACTCAAGGTTTGGGTGGACTCTCCCCGAGAGCCAGATGGGAGTCCTTGCTAGCATGTATGACAGTGACACCTGTAACAATTAGACAGCTCCAGACCAAACTATTGCATTATCACCTGTACATAGGCACCGTCTACACCAATGGTGGCCTGTAAACAATCCACTGCTGTCATGGTTTCCTGTCCTGCCGCTGTGGTTCCCTGTTCAAGTCTTTTTTTCCTCCTAGGGCTCATCTTTCGCAGACATCTCAGCGAGGGCAGTGGTTGATTCTGTGCCCTCAGCAACATGTATCCCTTGATGCCACACATGGCCCGGAGCTGCCTTGCCTTCTCCATGGTCTCACTGGACCACTTGACTCCCCTGCCACTCTTTCGCCCAAGCCTCGCAAGCTGATTGGCGTTGAACACCTTCTCAATGTTCTGAATGAGGTTTTGTTTCTCCCTCTCTAGTTTGTGTTTCTCTCTCCGTTCGTTCGCCACAGCTTTGAGTAGCATCGCTATCCTCTCGTCTTTCTTTCTGATCATGTCCTTCAGATGTGCCACTTCACAGTCCACTGAGCCGGTGTTCACACTGGGTGTAGGGTCTGGCACCACAGGTCCTTCAGACCCACACTGCTGTCCAATCTTTTCCAGGTGCTGTTGTGTTGAGGTTTCAGATCTTGGTCTTGTAATATCATCGTCATCAAGGGGACACAAAAAAACACATTGTAGAGGGAGTTCAAAGGATTCAGGTTTGAGAAGCTTCTCTCCTGAGCTTTCGTCTAAGTTGAAGAGGTCTCCTGCAATAGAGTAAAATATATTGTGAAATAAGGCAAAATTTGCAAATGAGTCTAGCCCTGGCACATAAATCAATCTCTCATGATCAGGACAATGAAGCTGTGCTAGTAACAGGAAGGTTACAGAGGTGAACACACTTGTTTAACTGAACAATGCCACTCCTGCTTGAATTTTTATATGGGTTTTTATATGGTTGTTCATATATGCAGTGCCAGATATAAACATTTTATGAGTATCATTCTAATGTCATAGAGGCAAATGGAGGGAAAGGAAAGTACCCTTCTATACTGTATATGAAAAGGTCTAAATGGCTGCATGGATTGGCTGTATTTATGACCTCTCTGAATGATTTCCTCATACATGAGGACCATAAGCAGCTGTTATTCTCACCATTGTCTTCCTTTTCTGTGGGCCCCTTCTCAGAGCTCTGGCTGTAGGAGTGTTCAACATGTCTCTCTGACAGAGGAGTAGCATGTAATGTTTTGGTCAGATTGTCCACAATCTGTCGAAGAGTCTTGCTCTTCTTGAAGTGGAACTTGGTTGGAATAGCATTAGGCTTCAGCTTCCGCAGATTGTCCATGCGTCTCGACTCGTATTGCGACTCCTCGAAGTGGTCCTGGGAACAGTCATGAAAAATATGTTTAGGTTTAGCGTAAGTCATGACTCGTCACCTACAGGAAGCATGCTTGGATTAATATGGCACTACAGGTTAATCACTACATAGGGTGAACTCATGCATCTCAATGTCAAAAGAATGGTTGTATTGTCTTTCAACTTTCGACACAACTAATTAAAACAACTGTGGTAGAGCAGCCCAAGTATTTATTTATGAATGTCTTGAGAGTTTGAACATATAGCCAGTGGGTTATGCAATGCTCTAGTCTACAACACTCATGTCATGGCTGTCATCGATGTCACAGATGTATATTTTATTTTGTGGCAGAGCAATTAAGAGACCTTTTTCCACAGCAGCTGCAACTAATAACATGAGTAATGGGTCTGCCAGTGAGCCAGCATGCACAATATATCAGGGCCCTGGTACTGGCACCCCTAAATGGAGCAAACCTAACCCACTAATGGTATTAGTTACAGCTGTGTTTATCCATATATGACATGTCAAAATGTCTGCTGTGAAAAAGGTGTTGCAGTTTTCACTGGTTGACATGTTGACTAGCCCCACATGCTTCAAGATAGTTGCTAAGTGACTGATGATCTGTACAAATTTTCACATCTCACCATGGTAACATTTTTGCAGCTAATTGCAGAAAAGTAGTAGGTAGGAACTCCAAGGCATAGCCTGTCCAAAATGTTCAGCCAACTGATGCTTCTGCCATGGCAACATGACTGTCACTGTACCAATGCTTATTTTCATAACATTATCAAATAGGTTATCTATGGCAGCCACCTTACCAGCCAAAGTGACCATATAAACAATGTTGATTTGAATGATTTTCTGCATTCAAATTCCTTGTGTACAGCACTCTCGCAAGAGATGTGTGGGGCTATATCAAGAGAATCTAGTAAAGATGGGTCACCTCGCATAGCCTCGACCTGTTGTGTGCTTTCCAGTTGCGCCTTCCAACCATTCTCTCCCATATCTCTCTTCTTACAGGATCACGGGGGAAACAATGCAATTTCTTCCCTTTCTCGTTTCGACTAGAACAGCCTGTAGCCGAACAACCTCCCATGTTGACAGTCCCCACACTTGCGTTTGACGAGCTTGCAACCGCAAGTCAGTCACTTTCTTCACACTGGCAAATTATTGCTAAGCCTCGATCTGGCAGCAACCATATAGAACGAAGTTTGTTTTAGCACGCTTCCCAACTAGACAACCCAAAACACCCAACACATGCTTGCAAAATTTTGAAGGTGTCCACTCTTCAGTCACGCCACGGCTGTTGCCCCTGTGATGGCCCGTTGTCATGTGACAACTGAGTTCTTCCTGCTCAAGAACTGAAGGTTGCCAGATAGGTCATCTTTCCTCTTCTTCTTTCATTAGATACTATTCCAAACGGTGTATCGTTGTCGAAGGTCATTTGACAGAGGAGGTGTTTTTAATATCTGTGCTTATTCATTATAAAACACTGCCACTGTTGGTTTTCTCCCTTCAATAAGCGTTTTTGTCGGTCTGTGATGCAGTTACTTAGGTAACGAAGTGTTAATTGCAACTGGTGCCATCCAATCATTCAAAGAAAACAACCGATTAATTAAATTGATTCATAATCCGCCCAAATAGAATTAAATGAGCTCACCTAAAGAAACTTAGTTTTACTGGTCCGAGTCTCAATGTACTGGAAAGAGTAAAACAAACCTGGCAACACGG
Organism: Parasudis fraserbrunneri; assembly: GCA_900302295.1. NCBI lineage: Eukaryota > Metazoa > Chordata > Actinopteri > Aulopiformes > Chlorophthalmidae > Parasudis > Parasudis fraserbrunneri. Next base: position 19,079 of record OMKL01011710.1, read on the forward strand.
ACGACTGCTTTGTTAGCAGTTCAATGAGCCAAGATGGCAGATTTCGAAGAGCAGCTCACCGATGAAGAGAAGGTATTTCATTACCAGTTCAAATTCTAATATTATTGTGCTCCTTTTCATATGTCTTTAACGTTATATAGCAGTGCTATTTGTAAACTGCACCAGATACCACGAACAGCTAAATGCTGCACTGTGTTGTTAGCTAAGCTAGCTAACAACCTATCTGGCTAAGCTAAACAGCAGGCAGAGAATACTTGACAGCTGACTTGTAGCTAAGTTGCGGTGCACAAATATCTGCACTAGTGAAGGCCCAGGTGGCTTGAGAACAATTTTAGATACCTATGGATGCAGATTAAGTGATAGTACATTTGTGTTATCATGAACTGATACAGTCTTTGGACTATTTAAGCTAAATCAAAGGAAGTCAAGCTACTTCCTGCATTATGACACTGCACAGGCAGCACTACAGTTTCCACACCCATAGGAGCTCTTATGTAAAAGATAACTGACATTCTCACAAGACATCATTGACATAATGGTTAAAACAATCTTGATACCTATATATGGTCAGTCATTTTTGTAGTTGGCTTTTAACGATTTAGTATTTCAACCTGTGTTTTGACTTTGTCCACTAACAGATAAGACATAGAACCACATACCCACCCCTGCTGTGTGCTATTGGTTAACAGTGGGCTCAGTGCCTACATCATGTAGCTACATGTTGTGAGACCGTGCTTTGCATTCCTGAGCTCCAAATTGTAGTCTGCTGCACCAGTGGTTTGGACAGGTGCATAGATGATCCATAATGATAGCTATTGTGGGATGAGTAACTTGCTATAATATTGAGAATAGTGAAACACCCATGTAGAAGTTAACGCAATTTACTGGCCTGTACAAAGGGATGTAGGTTAATGATGGGTAATTATGGAGCATTCTTGCCCTTAACCAGGGAATGATCCGGGGCAAGTTGATTGATATTCAGCCTAGTTGTGTGTGCACAGTACACATCTTGTAAAATGGCAGTGTCATAGGTTGGAGCACATGGACTGCTCAAGGGCACAGTGAATCTAGACTGACCTTATAGATGATCAATATCTCAGCTCATATCTAGGTCATCACCAGCTGCAATCAGATGCTGCATAACCTTGTCTGTCTGACATACAGTGTTACTGGAACACTCAAAACATGCGTGTGCCAGCAATGACTGCAATGATAGCCAATTACCTATACATGGACTGGAAAAGTCTAGCTTAGGCTGTACTTAAGTGAGGTACCTGCCCATGCACAATAAACCTTATTTACATCTAAATGGTGTTTCCTATAATAACTCCACGGCAGAAGCATGGATGACGCCTTGCCATTGTATAGGTATCTTAGCTAGGGTGCTTAGCGACCTGCTACGACTGTACTGACAATTCTCTCCCCCTCCCTCCTCCCTCGCCATTTATTCACTCTTTAGCTTTGACACCACATGCTTACACATGCATACAGGCAGCTAAGAAAAGCCTGTGGGAAACAGATCCTGCCTGCCATCTAAGGAGTGGCCAAAATAGAGCTCACAAGCCTGCAGCCAAGATGAAAGTTAGCTGACTGCTCTCTGCTTCACTCTAGCGGCTGTTTGCTTGTTTTTCACTTGTCAAAAGCATAACCAAGCCTACATCCCAAAAGTGTAGATATTGGTTGGATACGGTGGCTGACAGAGTTAGGCGATTTATTTTATAGCAGTAACAGAAAACATTTGACTTCTTTTCAGATCCGCATCGCTGCTAATTTTGTCATCCACGCGCCACCTGGAGAGTTTAATGAAGTCTTCAATGGTGAGTCTGCTTGGGGATTAAAGCACTTATTGAATTGTCTTCCTCTTTTTGTCTCTATTACTTTTGGTGAACTGGCTATAAGAGATTGTCAGTCAGTGCTTATTGTGCTGTCTTGGTTTCAGATGTACGACTACTGCTCAACAATGACAATCTTCTCAGAGAGGGCGCGGCACAGTGAGTTGTAATTCCTTGCTGTTGTATTTACCAAAATAAGGATACAGATGTGTATACAAGCTATGTGTGTGCTATTTTTCCCTGTCTCTATTTTCAATATAGTGCCTTTGCCCAGTACAACATGGATCAGTTCACTCTTGCCAAAATTGATGGGTATGAAGATCAGGTAAGTCTCCTCAAAACATTTTTTATTTAGCCACTTTCCTTTATTGTTTTAGCCAGTTTATTGGAAATTAGCTGTGTTTTTTATTATTACACTATAAGCTGCAGTCACAGAAATCCAACATCCATCATAATTTAGAGGCTCTCCCTGTCCACCCCCCTCCCTTGATCTCCCTCGTAGGTCCTGATAACAGAGCATGGAGACCTGGGCAACGGCCGCTTCTTTGATCCTCACAACAAGGTGTCCTTCAAGTTTGACCACCTGAGGAAGGAGGCCAGCGATCCCCAGCCCCATGAGACCGAGGCAGCTCTCCGACCATGGAGAGATGCCTGCGACGATGCCCTGAGGGCCTATGTCAAAGAGCACTACCCTACTGGAGTCTGCACGG
>OMKL01011818.1:1856-27697 GCA_900302295.1 Parasudis fraserbrunneri
TGCTTGTATCACAGTTGCATGTGCACCTCAGTTGCAGATGTCCTATTTTTTGCTCATAGAACTGAGTTGCACTTCACTCTGTGTAGCTACACAGGAGTCAAGTAAACATCATCCTCAAAAGCCCAGAGCGAACATGAGATTGGAAGGGGGAGGGAGGTAGAGAGCGGTGGAGAGAGAGGAGGCAGTGTGTTCGTTTCACCTCCTAATCGGTTTTCCTGGGGGAATCTATCATCGACTGCAGTAGAAGAGGCAAGTACAAAAGAGAAGAGGAAGATAGTAGATTAAACCAGCACTCATCTTCTCTTATCACAGTTTTGCAACCTTATACAAGTAAGCATTTTTGTTTTTACATTCACTTGAAATCCGACTGCTTGTAAATGCTGTGCTCAGAGGACAAATCCATTAAATCTTAATTTCAACATGTGATATTGTATCTTATAATTTCTTTACCCTGCTTTGACCCAGCTTAGTCTCTTTTCCATCTGTCTATGTGTTCATTTCTCAACTGATGTTTGACTCTGTATCTAATCCGTGCTTCGGTTGTTTAAATGCTTGTTTGAGTTTTATTTTGGCAGAGGAGCTCATGTTTATCTCCTGGCATACACAGGCACACACACATATGTTGAAATGTACTGCCATGTGCCATCCTCAACTAGTGAATTATTAGGTCACACCGGTGACCTGGTAAACTATAGCAGATAAAAGTGTTTTTTCCCCCTCTCATTTCTAAACAGGATTTTTTCATAATTTCATAATTATAATAGACTCAGTCAGTGAAGGGGGTCCTTACTTCCTCATGCATGTAAATAGTTGGCTTAACTGAGAATAACTGGGCATTTAAATAACTGTACCATAGCATGCTTCTCAGTGTTGAGATATGCAAGACATTACATCTGAATGACACCGTGGGGTGTACAAAGCATAACTATGGTACAGAGAAAAGTGATGGCTTCTGTGCTTCCTCAGCCCTGCCCAGCTGACTAACAATAACATGTGCTGTATTACATGATCCTGCCACACCACTGCACAAATTGTCTGACTTTTATCTTGCAGCGTAATGTCCACCTGATATTCACTCTGTCAATGGATTATATAGTTGCTGCCTGTACTCTACCCCATGTGCACGATTGCCTCCCTTGTGTTACTTCAATACTTGTAAAAGATAAGCACATTGGTGCGATGTATTTCAGGTATTATAAGAATCCTAACTGAGCACCTATCATACACACAGAGAACATATTTACATTTACATATCTCCAAGATAAATCACATGGGTGTGAATCATTATCATCTTAGTTATGATTTAGGTCTGCTCCACTGTACAGTGGTACAGCATTTATTTATTTATTTATTTATTTATTTATTTATTTTACAAGAACCAATTTCATAATGTGAAAGCAATTAGCTACTAGGCACACAGTAGGAAGGATTCTCCATATTCACCATACTGATTTATAATTGAGTGCAATGGGGCTGTGTGAATGATTTGGGAATCAGTGCATTTGAACTACGTTCACACACATTCCATCTAAAAGTGGAGCATGCACAACTGAGGGGGAGAGAGGGGGGGGGGCTTTGATGGGTGTCCTATGAGAATCCCCCTCTTGCCCCAAATTCTATGTCTGAGAGAGGACACCAAAGGGAGGAATGAGAGCAGCAGCCGAGAAACATAACAACCCCATATAGACACACACACACACCGCCATCCGCTTCCTCTGCCCCAGTGTGAACGAGCTAGTGCACACGTTTCACAGCTCACAGGCTTTAATGAGCTGCTGCAGCCTGTCCATCACAGGCCAGACCGACCAGGACACCTCCCCGGGCGTCAGCACACAACACCACGGCGTCCTCATCCAGGACACCTCCCCAGGCGTCAGCACACAACACCACGGCGTCCTCATCCATGCGTGATGCAGTATCACGCCAACATTAAAATAAAGCCCCCAATTATTGTTTGTGCTAATTGCCATTTTGCTAGCAGCGTATTCTCATGCACCTTGGTAATTCAGCATATGCTTCCACTGTGTGGGCTTGTAATGAGGGAGACGTGCAGTGTGTTGTGCTCACACTGTTGGAGAAAAATAGGGCATGATGGAGGAACCGAAAGAGCGAATGGGAGAGAGAGATGGGATATCTTTACTGGATCATTAAGCAATATTGGAGAAAACTATATTTCAGTAAGAAACTCCGGAAGGATGAAATTCGAAAGCCCACTATGAGCCATAATCTGAAGAGGAGTTGATGCACACATACAGACTCAGGGCAAAAGAAGGAGATGACTGTTTACACATTACAAGGCATATTGGAGAGACCATCAATTTAGGAGCGGGATAGTGACAGGTAATCAAACACAATAGGCTGACCAACAGATTATGCCCCGTCCAGAATTCAAGGCTGTGTGCACCGGCCTGGAGCCACTGGCTCTGATGGGCAAATAAATAAATATCATATATCATCTGCCACCTCTCGCCTCCTATTTCCCCACTGACACTTCATATACCACGAAACCGCCCTCAGAAATTTCCCATGAGTTGCCACACATTCCTTTGCTCAGCCGTGCACCTTTATGAAAAGGTTTAACTGAAGCAGAAGTATTTTTTTCTGTCAATTTCACTTTTGCACTGAGACGTTCCGCTAATCTTTTTGTCTGTGAGCCATTTTAGAACTGCAGATCAAGATCAAGAGATGATTGTCGACTGATTGAGTGTGAGAGCCAAAAGCAGTGTGGTTGCCAGGAGACAGCTGTAGGTGGATTATGAAATACTTGGGGAACCTGCGGAGGCCAGTCATTTGGCTGTGAGCGAATTAGAGGGTTGTTTATTATGAGGAGGAAAATGTCAGTAGAGGCCAAGAGAGGAGGAGGATGAGGGGAGGAGGCAGCTAATAAATAGCTGGGACATGATATGGCCACACACAGATCTCCTTGAAGAAAGGTTAATTGAATTCCACCTGTGGTGCATTGATTCAGCCGTGGGGCTTCAAAACTTTCCTTTTGTGCTATTGGTGAATTTTCATTTGGCTAGTACTTTCTGCTGCAGCTCACTGTGAACACACGGTCTGACACAGTTTAATCTCTCTTAACAGATGTTGGCCTTCTCAATGTTACTATGGCTCCAGATTGCACGTCGTCTGATGATCCTCTTTTTTCCTCTTGATTTGAGGGCAGATGACAGACATGGACGCCCCCCTCTCCACCCCCCATAATATCCAGATTTGTGAGGTGACCTGTGACTCCTTCCGTATCATGTGGGACATGACACCCGAGGACACCGCCCGGGCCACGCACTACTTTATAGATCTGAGCCGCAAGGCGAGCACGGATGCCAACCGCTTCAAACACAGGGTCTGTCTGACAAACCGTAACTATGCTCCTCTTCCCCATGTAGTACCTGCCTGCCCCCAGTCCCCTCCCCCAAAGCTGTAAATGTTCACTAGTCTCTCTCCTCCCATCAATCTGCTTCCCACTGTCTACCTCCATGTTCCGGCTTCAAATCACTCTGACTTGTTTGTTTTGTTTTTGCCCCCCCCCCCCGGAATAACCTCCAGCATGATGCACACTATCATTTTCTCCTTGTGTGCCCTTTTGAAAAAATAACAACAACAACTTGATGGCCTGGATGACACAGTACAAAATGTATTTTTATAAAGCTCCTGCTGGATTACCAGATAAGCCTATCACTACTTTGTGATAAATGTGTCTGACACTGTTCTGCAGTGTTCCCAATGGAAGGAGTTGTGGTAACACCCTCTCAGTCACTTCTAATACAAGCAAAATGGAAAAATGTGCAGAGTCATTAGCTTCAGGCCGATGACTCACACACACATTGTTTTCCTCATGAACGGACAAAAGCAGGCTAATAAAAATGTCGCTATGCTCTCCTTATTATGGTTTTAAATTGAGACTAGCTACAGACCAAATGCCATGTTGATTTTACTTTTTACTCTTTTATCTCTTCCTACTTACATTTCAGAGACAAACATGTGGTAGTATAAGTATTTCACAAAATTTCACATCACATCACATACTACACATTTACAAATATGTGAAATAAGCAAAATGAATACCAAATATGTGAAATAAGCTAAATGAATACCAAATATGTGAATAAAGAAAATGAAGAGCCAGTTTGTGCTTCATCTGAGCATGCCACTACAGTATATAGCATCACAAAGTGATCTGTAGTTTGAATGACCTGTGGCAGTTTTAAGCTTCCCCAAATACCCATGTTTGAAGAGTACACTTTTGATGGAAGCAAAGAGATCATGCAAGCCGCTAACCTTTAGAATGGATGAAGTACAGCAGTATTTTTTATTGTAAGTATTGTGTTATTATCTGTCCAATGGAATAATCAGCATGGTGACATTATACAATTCAGTCATATCAACATCTTATTTAATAAAAAAAAAAATATATATATATATATATATATATATACATTTTCCCTTATGTGGCATCTTGTCAGTTAATAATACTGTCTGTAATCATGCCTTGTTCTTGCAGCTGTTTTTCAAAAGATGAAAAGACTTGATGTCTCACAGAAATACAAGCAGGGCCAAGGTTGCACAGGGTTCTTGATTGGAAGGCTTATTCCATCTCTCGGAAGTGACACAAACAAACTTGCATCAGTGAGGTTGCCATGGATATACAGCCCTCTGAGCCTCTTGTAATTAGCTATGCTTCTTAGAGGCCTCGGCCAAAACAAAGCCACTGATTTGATTAAATGTAGCACAGCTTCAGCATTAACTGGAATGGATTGCTGTCAGGCTGTGGTTTATGGAGGAAATTGATGTTGAAAATACTTGCTAACTTGATTTAAATAAAAGATAGATAGAAGTGTAGTTTACAGCAGCCTGTTATAGCACTAGATCTTATCCATCATAAGCACACACCTTTCTGTATTCATTAGCATCATTAAAGCCAGATAACAGATAACTTGACTTGGTCCATTCCTAACCTATTCTGTCCTCCAGGACGTGCCAACCAAGCTTGTGGCCAAGGCTGTGCCTCTTCCCATGGCAGTGAGAGGCCACTGGTTCCTAAGCCCACGGACAGAGTACTGTGTTGCCGTCCAGACAGCGGTCCGACAGCCAGATGGAGACTACCTGGTGTCAGAATGGAGCCAGGTGGTGGAGTTCTGCACAGGGGGTATGGTATACTGCACCATGTCAAGAAGCTTATGCAACACCACTTATTTATACAGTAGGAGAATGTTAACTAGAGTAATGCAGGCTGCATAATGAGCTGATGAACAAAGGGAATGTGAGCACTCACAGAACAAAGCTTTGATGCTTTTTTTTTTTTTTTTATGTGCAGCAGCAGCAGCAGTCAAAACAAACACATTTCAGCACTTGACATTCAACAGCATTTAAAACCATTGAAACCTATTTTGTATGTGCAGATTTGTTTCCAAGAGTATGACCACAAGTCTTTTAGAATTAAGCATGCCATTTCCTTGTTCTGAGTTATGAGCTGCACAGCAGAATTAGCCTTTAGATTTATAGTATGTCTTATGAACTTCACAGATTATGCCATGGACCATCTCCAGCAGCTCCTTGACAAGGCCCAGGGCACTGCAGGAAGATTGCTGAAATTCTCTGTGTTCTATCGCAACCAACACCCAGACTACTTCCACCACATCAGGTCAGTGCTCCATTCACATCTGTTTCCTGTATAAAACAAATGGCCTGTAGATTAACAAGCAACAATAATCAATAATACTCAACCTCCCTCTGTCTCTCTGATCAGAACGCAATGTGGAGGAGTCATGAGTCCAGCTCTGAAAGACAACAGTGGCAGCCATGGTTCTCCTATCAATGGAAAACTGCATGGAGTCTTCTTCAGCTGCAACACAGAGTTTGACACGGGTCTACCTCCCAGGGACTCCCCTTACGGCCCCCTGCGCTTCCAGATCCCAGCCGGACACCTGCTAAACCCCAACACCTGTCTGTATTTTGCAGATTTCTACTGTATGTACACAGCTTACCACTATGTGGTGCTAGTGCTGGCTCCTGCTGGCTCAGAGGGAGATAGTTTCTGCCGCAGCCGGCTCCCTCCGCTGGACCTGTCCTCCAACCCTTTCCTCACATACACTGCCCCCCAGAGGCCAGGGGAGGAGGCCTTGTTCTGCCACGCCAGTGACGTGATCCTTGAGGTGCTTTTCACAGAGCCTCTCCACCTGGACCAGGGCAGCGTGTCACAGATCAGTGGGCACCACCAGCTAATGAGTCTGACCACTGCCAACGCCAAGAAAGACCCCAGCTGCAAAGTGTGCAACATCAGCGTGGGCCGCTGAGGAACTTGACTGGGCTGATGGCAGGACAGCTGAACTGCCAGTGTGTCTGTGTGTCTGTGTGTCTGTGTGTGTGTGTGTGATGTTGAAAGGCACTCCATACATCAGAGCACAACCGGGACAGCCCACCTCATGGGGTATGTGCATGCAGCTTTCATCCATCCCTCCTGCCTCGACCAGATTTGCTAGTATTAATAGAAGATGTTGATGATGTATAAAACTCTATTAATCATCATGACAGTCGGTAGCAAATGTTTGGCTCGTCACCGGATAGAGTCTCTCTAGAGATGATGACAAGGTTAAGGGGATAGGGAGACAATTTTAGCTCCTTTTGTGCTCATTGTTTAGCTTCGTCTTTTTTTTTTATAAGCATCTTTTTTATTTATATTCCTTTTTAGTATCTTTGTGTTTGATCTAAATGTCTGTGTTTTACAGAGTTATCTTGGAAGATTGCTTACATCAGAAAATATGTTATTTATTCACTTAGCTGGAATTTAATGCCACCAGACGGATGTGCTACAAAGATATCATCAACTGATGAGTCATACATTTCCTGTAGTCTTTGGCAAACCCTTTCAGAGTAGAGTAGAATTCACGGTAAATGGGTAGAACATAGGGATTTGAGCATCAAATGGGTAGTGCTTTGATGAATGTATCACTGGGACTTTAATGCACTGAGACGTGAAGTAGAAGGACTTAAATGCACTGAGACATCAGGTCTGAGACTTTTGTAACTGATAGTTACTCAACTGTTTGTTATAGTTCCTCATTAGTTCCTGTGCACTTAAAAAAAAAAAAACGTCATATATTGAATTTGTATCCAACAGAGTGCGCTGAGCAGTTGGCACGGACAGTCAAGCTCTTGTTGCGGAAAAAATCGGTTGTGATATTTGTTGCAAAAGAATTGGTTACAGTATGACAATGAAAACGGGGTCGATAAGTCATCAGTATCCCGGCCTATTGAAATTATGAGAAAGATAATAGGAAAGATAACACCACACCAGCCTCTGAAATCAGTCTTCAGTTCTATAAACAGCAGTGCCGAGATAGGATCAGACAGTTTCATGGCGGCTCTATTTCTCAGAGTTCCATAGCCTATAACAGGACATTTAAGACATCTGAGGTGTAAGGGATACCCTCTCTGAAACAGCAGTGACATTGAAATACTTGGTGATTGGCCAGAGAGTAGTTTATTTATGCACACTAGCCAACTTCTGATATCAAAGACAAATAATAAAGGAAAATGTGCACACAAGAAAAAAACAAAAGAAGGCATAAAGTAGTCTAGTCCGTATTATTAAGTTATTGTGATATGAGACAAAGCAATTCATGAAGGTTTCTACACATTTAGGAAAACAGAAGTACTACAATACATACAGTAGATATGAGGACAGACTATAAGAGGAATCATTTAAAATATTTAGATATTTCAGTCCAAAGGAATTAATGCAATGCAAATGTCATTCAAATATTCCATCTCATTTTCACATGGTTCAGCTTAAATGAATCTGATAATAAATCAAGATGTAATGAAGAGCATTAGGGATGATGTCTCTGTTATTTAATGCTGGGTTACGCTGCTTCCCTTTGGTTCTTGCCATGGCAGAGATGGGAGTTTACATTAACAAAGATGCAGTAATTCTGTCCACTGTTATTGTCCCAATAAGGTGTGCTGTGTCCACCAGGCAAGTAGCGTAAACAGAACTCTATCTTCTTCTTGGCATCAAGCACTTTAGGAATGACGATGTCAAACTCAAAGATGTCTGTCTGTGGCCCTCCGTAGCGTTTTTCTAAGTAAGTACAAGGCATGTCTCTGTAGCTCCGCCAGGAGTCAAAGGTGATACGCACCCGCACATCCTTCTGGAAGCCTATGTTTTTCACTCGCACTGTGCCTTGGAGGGCCTGATCAGTCACACTGCAGTTCTCCAGGATAACCATGCTTTCTGCCAGCTTGGCACGGAAAGCCTGGAAGTCTGCAGAGGGTTGTGGGAAGCCCAGTTTAAGCTGAGTTCCTGGGCAACATGTGCTGACGGTGCAGCTATAGCCAACCTCTGTCATGCTTCCCATCTCCTGAAGCGATGGTAGTGGGTCCAAGTCACACTGATCCTCTGCCTCAGAAAAGACTCGCACGGCTGTTAGAGACAATCCCACCGAGTCAGCGAAAACCACACGTTTTTCCTTGATTTGGATCAGGTCCATATCATCATCCAAGAAATATGACATTGGTGAGGTCAGAAATCCTTGGCTCAATATGTCAGATGATAGCTGTTCTGACAGTGGAGGTCGGATGCAGGGTCGCTGAGGCTTCAGAATGGGCACCCAGACATGAGGGCACAGCTCCTTTCGCTGGTTCAAACACAGCCTGACAGCAATCTCCACAAGCCCAGCAGAGTGGGCCATTGACCCAAAGCCTACCATTGGTAGGAACCTGTGAAGAGTTAGTGAAGAGTTAATGAACAAAGTCAATACATGAAGAACAACCTTTTAAAACTAATGACTCACAACATACATTTTACACACACATAAGGAATGGCCAAAATTGAGGAAACCACAGTATAAAGACTTCCTTTATTACATTGCTGCTTTGGCTTGGGGAGCATTAAGAAAGAAATACATGACAGGATTAACATGATCATTCAACCCATTATGCTTCTAGGTTTTAGAATTTGTCTAGCTCTCAAGGAGATAATTGGACTGATTTCTTGCCAGGTAAAACACCCCACACCAACACAGAATCTCCAGAACCCTCGCCTGTGGCAAACTTACGTTGTACTGGTCATTTCCATGCTTGATGATGACAAGTGACAGAAATAGAGCCCTCACTGTCAGATTGGGTTATTCTCTAGGAAATAAACAAACGTTTATTAGTCTAAGTCAGTTCATAGTTCACACACAACAGGCATGTTGTAAGCCTGAGCCATAGTCCTTACACAATCATTGATAGTTATTTGTATAAAGGAATAAATAATCATGTACAATATAATTACAACCGGAAAGAAAATGAAATCTGTGTAATAAAAAGCCCATGGTAGTAGTGTTACTTACATGCCAAAAGTTATATGTCCCAGCACTAGCTAGCTGGTGTCTGTGGTCTTAGCCATTCATATGCCTGCCTGCCCCAGTATCTGACAGCACATTATATTTATAGTTCCTCCTTAAACATGTCACCTCCTTTACTCCACCTCCACTACTGTCCTGACCAATCAGATTAATATCACTTATGTTTTGGGAACAGAATCAAGTTTCTCTCTAAACATACAATACATTAGTTCAGGTTTCAGATACATAAAATGGCAGACAAATAAGACAAAAATATCTTAAAAGTTTGTGTTTCTCCTGTACAGCATGCAGCCAATTGCCACATTTGTCTGTTCACAAAAACAGCTTCATTAGTGCACAGTGTGAAAAGTTAAATGTGAAATAATTGATGGCTTTATCATGAGCTTTCAGAGGTGTATTGATCAGTGCTGATGGGGTGTTGTTGAGAGAAACCCATGCAGGTCTCGTCTCGGTAATTCAATTCTCCACTGCATTGTGGAAACTATTCCAGTCATTCTGGGGTCTATTCCTGGCCCTTTGATCGACCCATGGTCCTACTAAGACCGGAGCTTTTATCCAGCTATTCCCCTTGTTGGCTGCTCCTCTGGCTGCATCACTGACCTTCTCTGGTTCTAAACCCATACGACCCTGGCCAGAGGAGTGCAATGATAAAAAACAGTCTTCGGCATGCACGACGATGGATGAACGTGTAAACAAGGCAACTGATATTCTTATTTACGTATGTGTGTCAAAGGTTCTAGCTTTGTGCATTTCAAATTTTCTATTCCAGAGTGCTGTATACATTTTGAACTTTAACATTTTCAAACAAATATAAAAACCTTGTGTATCTCAATAAGCCAGCAATAGTAATAGCATTCATTTACTCCTATTCTAAATGAACTGACCACAAATAAACAATTGAAGTGGTCTATAATGTCCTAACTGTAATTTCCTTGCACATAGAAAGCATAATTAATCTATAGTTAATCCAACGCAACATTCAGACTACTTCAGTAAGATTGGTTAGATAATCCAGTTGCAACCTACTGTAAGCATGGTGTATATCACTCAAACATTTTCTGTAGTTAGATTTTTTTTTTTTACAAAGTTTCTGTTTTATCATTATTTCATTATACCAGTGTTCCCGAGTTGAGCTTTTTCCAATATAATAGTTTTTTTTTTTTAAATGTGCAAAATACACAATACAATGCAATACAGTATATTACAGACTTCCCCTGGATTTGTCAACGTGTTCTCTTCAACAGAGGTGAGTTTGGGTCGCTGTGAGGACAGCACGCTCCCCCAGACCCACCCCGCTGAGTGAGAATCAGTACTATGTACTCTATGTACAGTATGTGGATAACCCTCAGACAGACGGGACAAGACAAACAACATCATGCTAGGGGTGCAGCTACCGATAAAAGATCAAATAAAAGAAACTTAAATAAATGTGATAATATGAAAAAGTGAATGTCAGTAAATGGATATAAAACCACAAAAGTAATCAGAAAAAAACAATTGTTAGATTTTAACATTTTTATTCCAGTTCTCTCCATTCTAGTTGATAAGGCTGGCTGAGCACGATGGAGGGTAGTTCTGTTTTGCACATAGCCACACTGAGTCCCTTATTAGTTCCAATGGCTTGGCAATTTGTGTGAGGGGAAATACAATAAGCATGGACTGCACCCTGTAAAGATCTTACATAACGATACAATTACCACAATTATGTCTGAGAAAGGGCAATGTTGATGATAGTTTCACTCCTTTTAAGCTGTGTTACTTAAACTATGGGTCGGGACCCAAAATGGGGCAAGGGCCAGCATATGGTGGGTCCCCAAATGACATGCGTGCTTGTGTTTCAATGAGCCTGGGTCCCAGAATGAGACAAATTCAGTCTATTGTGTATTTGAGAAAACAGCCCCATATGAACTCACTACTTCAGGTTGAGCCAGGATGCCACTGGCATGGCAAGCTGCCAAATGAAATGGAAACAGCGTGTTATAAAACACATAGCACACCATACTTGGCTTAATAGTCAGGCAGACAAGCCTCTTAACAGATCCAGTGGGTAAGGGAAATCTATTGAGATCTCGTGTTATTTCCCATGGTAGGTAGCTGTGGATATGACCATCATAACCATGACTTTGTTACAACCTTGAAAATGTCTTTAATAGAAAAATTATATAAGTCTTATGGTGGATGCTTTTATCCAAAGCACACTTACAGTGAAAGCATACATTCTTAGTATTGGTGACTCCACTGTGAACCTGACCTCTAACTCGGTCATAGTTTCTTGACACCACGCCTTATCAACTGAGCTACACAGAAAACATTCATTTCTCGTAATGGTGCATGCATACTTACACACGTACACCATATTTCTCAACTGACTTATATACTGTAAAGAGATAAGCAATTTTCCACTATGACGCAAACGAGTCGAACGTGATGAAATTTACTCATTTCAACTGTGATGCAGGTCATCATTGAGTAACAGACAAAGCCCATAGCTGTGAGTCAAGCGGAGGTAAAAACAGGAATGTGATTTTGCCATTGTATGAACTTGCTATGACCCATTCCAAAAAAAAAAAAAAAAAGCCAAGCAACCATTATAGATTTCACAGCAATAAAATCATTTATTAGGTGACACTACATTAACTAACACAATGGTACAAGTAAAGCAGGATCTCTTTGTATTTTATGTGACGTCCTTTTGTCAAGTGTACCTTTTCTGTGCTTGTTGACCACGTCTGTGCACCAATACCAGCAAGACAAATTCTTGTATATGTAGCGTATTTCGCAAATGAAATGATTCTAATTAATGTGCCATAACATAGACAATTAAACTAAAATAATATTAAATGATATTAAAGTAGGTCCAGTAGGATAATCCAAGGACACTACAAATCCTGGCATGCAAAAAAGGGGTCTTATGGTCGACTACTAGTGTTCTGATGAATCTTTTGGAATGTTTTACTGTTCATATCACATTTTATGTGCTATACATACTAGCTTTTAATATAATTTGTTTCCAAAGACATACTGTGATACACCCTCCCTTCATTCCTAATACCAGCTGAAAACACAATACTTGCGGTCATCAACGTTCTATATGATGTCCCATTCCTTGTATTCATATCATCACAAAAGTCTCTCTCTCTCTTATGATTGCTCCAGTATGTTAGCTTCCATGGAGGACATTAAACAGAAGTCTTCAGGACAGAGGGATGTATTCTTGTGTGAGACCACAGGGTGAAAAGGAAGTCACAGATTTGTTGTCATTCTGGTGATTCCATTCCACGTGTCCATTCCTAATCGGATCAGTCTTAGGAAAATGAGCTGTGCTCATCCATTAAGTCTTTATGTGCTGGAGACAAACAACTGCATTTGAGACACTGGGACACAAAGACCTGAAACATAAAAATAAAATAAAAAACATATATAAAAAAACATTTTTATATAAATGGTTAACAAGTGCATATAATAAGAGTCACATTCCTTCCCTTATTGAAAATAAAATGTGGTTTGTAAAAGAGAAAGATTTCCAGCATGATCTGTTGCCAAGAGACCACGTACAGGGTGAAAAATGTAGGGCTAAAAATAAAGAGACATGTCACTACTCGGCAGTCACTTATGTAATAACTACTTTACATGCAACCATTGCGAAACGCATTCAAAATAGTGAGTGGGAATCTGTGTCGCTCAGTGAGGGACATGACTAGGGCAATTAAATGATCACATACCTTGACAATTAATTGATTACCTACCCTAAATTAACTGTACGGCTCCACTTGAAACCAGCGGGGCTATAGTTCGATATCTCATTAGATGCTGAGAACCCTCTTCAAGATCTACAACATACTCTCTGATAGGAAGAAAGGATTGAAATAGAGTATTGAGGTTAACAGGACCTTAATAAAGCAATCATTATTCACTGTTTACCAGACAAAGCAGATAGTTAAACAAAGGTGTGTGCTGCCACCTACTGGATCTAAACAACACTTTCATATTTCAATGCCATACAATACTATTACTATGCTATTATTATTGTTTAAATTTTTTTAAGGCATTTCTGCTTTAATAGACGGCATACATTGAAGGGTGACAGGGCAGTTTGGAGAGAGAGGGAGTATGACATGTAACAACGGTCATGAGTCGGATTCAAACCTGAGCACTTGGCCAGTTGTTTTTTGAGTAAATAAAGTGTATTACATTTATTATTATTATAGAGGCAGAATAACAAGTGAGAGGACCAGAGGAAGTAGCTGTACCTCTGCTCATCTGTTTCAGGCTCCACCATGATGTTGTCTTGTCTCTCCTTCACTCGCAGAAACACGAAGGAGTCCAAACAGGGCTCCGGAACTGGGAGCACAATAGAATACACAGGACTTAGGTCGTGTGTCCATAGCAGACCTGTCTTTTCAGTGCCGGTTTATTTTTCTCGTTTGTTTCAGTTGAAACGCTGCACTACTGCACGTTCCCAACAGTGTGGAGAGCTGAGCATGTTTTAGCGCTCAGAACGTTGAGCGCTAAAAGTTGAAAAGTTTTCAACTTTTAGTAAAAGAATAGTTTTCAGTAGTCACCTAGCAACAACAGCAGCCATGATCATCACTCCTAAGCACTTTCCTCAAGCACTGCCAGCTGAAAAAGAGGTCTCCTATAGACACGCCACCTTATAGTGTGCAGGTCAGTGTGGGGGAGCTAATACAATTACTTAATTCATATGACAAATTGTACAGGTAGGCGTGTGCACTACAGAGTATCAAACACCAAAGAAAAAGTGAACAAGATTATAATCCGAAAATGATCTATAGTTTCTATAGGCTACCAGATATATTCAAGCAGTGTGAAAAACACACTAGTGGGGTACAGTCTCGATTACAATGGCAAACTGTCAAGAATTAGTCATTTAGGAAAGCTAGCAATGATACCAGTCTTTCTTAACAGCTGTTAGCAATGAGAAATGGCTAACTCTTTATATTTTATGACCAGTTTTCAGTGCTAACAGCCAAAAATGCTTGATTTGTCATCTATAGGATACAGACAGGCTAACAAACAAAAAAAACTAAGAAAAAGTTGTGTTCAGATTTACCAATCATCTAAAAAATACAATGTTTCTGGTGGGTGTTTATTACTCGAGTACAAGAGTGTGCCCAATTTCAACTTTGTGTATAAATATTACAAATGATATAGAATACCCAATAGCCCTCACCTGCTTTCAGCATATCCACTGACTGTAGATTGGGAGGCATGTGTTTCAGGGCTATAGCCTTCAGGTAGGTTTCTGTGTTAGCCAGATATCTGTATAACAAGAGAACATATAGTGGCATTTTATTAATGGCTGTGTCTAGATCCCATTACCTGGAAGGGCCTTTGGCTGTGACCAGTAAGGTTAAAGTTAGGGTCAATGTAAGAGATGGGTTTAATAATGATATAATGATTTTCCACTTTAAAGCTTGGCCAACAGGTGACAATCAATTTCCATGTCACAGGGGAATAAAAATGACAGGATAGGTCATCGGACGCAGAACTATTATCTCTCTCACACTCCATCACATGACAGATGTGATTACACTCACTCTTTGGCAAAAGCAAACTCCTCCGGAGAAAGGAATGATGGATCTCCCTCCGCTCGGGACTTCTCCTTCTCAAGGACGTGTGGGAAGAATTTCTCAATCTAAATACGAGACAAAACAAACGACTGCTGTGGCAATGGGCTCCAAGTAAACTAGTATAGCCGGTCTGACAAGGGCCTCATTAAACACGCTGTGTTGTTGACATGATTGACCTTCTGTAGGCGGGACCTCAGGTAGCTGCTGAGGACAAAGCGGATCCTGTCCGTCTCCATGCGGTGGACACTGGCCTTCATGTCCCCTTTCCTCACCCGCTGCAGGTTGGCCTCCTGCCACAGGAAATGTCAAGGTACTGTCATAAATCAGTAGAACTGGTAGGCATTTGGAGACTCTGGAAACTTGCCAGTTAAAACACCAGTAGGTGTGGCTATGGAGGCCTGGTACACTGAATAGCCTAGTCTTGATGTATGTATGCCTGCTGCTTGACTGTTGGTCTGACAGCACAACTGCATCCATGTTCACATGTGTTGTTTCTAAGCTCAGCATGCTACTGACTGTGTTATAAAAGTATTGACAAGTCTCGGCAGCTAAATGACTGTTGCAACCGTTAGTAGCATAAGTGTGAATAAAGTGCAGATGTGCAATCTTATTAGAAGTTGCATGGGCATCATAACTTGAGTATAAACAACAATAGAAAATCCGTATTTAAAGGCCCAATCAGTAATCCAAACATAAACACATGAGTAGCCCCACCACCAAAAATAAGAAATATTTCAATGGAGAGTCAATGGAGACATGTTTATCTTCTCTAACGTTCGTTGATGGAGTTCTTGACACAAGGACTAACACTAGACAACAAATAAATACTGGTATGATGAGTTTTTAAATAGTATTAATCATAACTAGACCTACCATGTGAGTCAGCTGCTCCATCACACACTCTACCATCTCTGATTTGTTTTCCAGCAACTCAGGTGAGAACTTCTCATTCAGCCAAGCCTGCACAGAGAGGGCAACTATGTGAGTTTGTCTACCAATTGTTCTTTATATGATCAAGAGAAGAGACAGAACTTACTGAGGTGTGTAAGGTGGGCAGAGCTGAGGATAACTTTAGTAACAACACATCTAGACTGACTTTACTAAAGTTTTGTCACCTCTTCGAGTTTTGCTATCAGCTCCGCCGGAGTCATAACATCCTCTTGACTGTCATCTTGGCTGCCGCTAATGTCGCTGGCATCATCAGTCAAGGCGTCGGACATAATCCCACCAGCGAAGCCTGTAAACAAATAATACCCTGCTCTACCGAAAGGGTAGATAGATATTTCACTATAGCTTTTCTCTAACTTTCCGAACCAGGCAACCAGAAAAACGGGGTTAACATTTAATGGGAAAGCCACCTATCTCATATTACTGCACGCTTCCTCGGGGGCGCTTCTTCCTTGTTCCGGACGATATTCGCGCCACTGAAACCGTGTCCTCGCAAGTATCAAGATGCGCAAGTATGCGCATCTAGCTCTTACGTTTCCTTCAGAGTTCTACCAGGCAAATATAGGCCAATTTATTTTTGTTTGCATGAGGTGTTTTACTGAGTAGGCCAAGCTCTACTTGCAAAATAATGTATGCAGCTGAATGGTATTTTGCAGCAGATGGAATGGAATCATGGAATACATTTTTATGGTCGATGACTTAGTCTCACACTAAAATACGACTAGCTTACGAAGTGCAGATTGCAGGTCAGAAATTTTTTTGCAAGTTGTAATCAGAGACTGACATTGGTTCTATACAGTATCAAATATTCCTAATGGGGGTTCCATATGGAACAATCAATTGTTCTTTGTAAGTCCACTATATCCATTCGCCTATGATAGCAATAAATAAATCAGTCAATCAATCAATCAATCAATCAAAACTTTATTTCAGACTCAGGGTCCAGATAAAAGACAGGACATGGCATTGAATAAATTACATACAAAAACACAATAAAAGATCATGATTTAAAAGAGAAGAAATATATAGTAATGTCTCACTAAGAGACAACTGTACCAATGACTCCGCAGCTAGGATTGGTAGCTTGTAGTACTAAACCTTACGTTTGATAAAACCAAGATGAATGTTGCCAGAACAAAACTTGGCTACATGTACACTGCATGGTGCATACTAGGTCTAAATATGACACAGTATAGGCATGATGTGTTGCAAGTGTAGGGGTAAATGGCCATGTGTACAGTCGTATTTAACTTTGGCAGTCTTCACAATGTCGTGCTGTTTGACTCCTACCTTTTCTCTCTAGGTCACATTCAAGCTCCCTGGTAAATGGTCACAACTACAGTAACCTAAACTTTGACAGGCCTGTGCAATGCTAAACCAGGACAGGCTGGTGACGCAGGCTTGGTGCTCCGCTATGAACAGCTGGTACAAATTTGACATATAGACTGTTATTCTACACTCCTAATGATGTCAGCTATGCCCATTTCCGGTGTCTGAGAAAAGATATTATGTTTGCAACATGCTCTGCCTGCCTTTGGCTTTATATTTAGGCCTTGGGCTACGTGTACAAGCACCATATTATATCTGGAATCCTTGTATGGTTTACTCTATTGGCATTCACTTCTATTTGACCAGCCTTGCAAATTAGACTTCACGCATTGAGGTCTAGCAACAAGGGATTTGATAAAATATCTCAGATTTGGTCCCTCATTTTGCCCAGTGGTATCCTGCACAAAATGTGACCTTTATGACAAGGTTATTGGTTGGTAAATATTCACACAGTGGTAATTTTAGTCCCTAGGGAACGATCAGTGTGGCACGTGCAGAGGGGGATGCCCCAAGTCTTTTAGCCACTTCCCCTTTGCCCTCACTGGCATGTGACCCTGTTCTATAATATGACCACGGTAGGTATAAAATCTGGCTTACACTAGAATGTGCTTCTGGGCTGTGCCTTCTGCCTCACCTGCAGAGTGCAAGTTAACCAGCAGGAGACAGCTCTCAAGTCTAAGCTGCTGAAAAAGCTATTCTTTGAATAGTTATTATCGGCATTATAACGATGGCCCTGTTTACAGTCCAATCATTTTTCGGTACATCTTATATCATTGTATGAAAAATATTAAGGCTAAAGTTAAAAAGAAATAATTTTTTTAAATGGTTACGTCTCTTTACAAACAATTGCCATATTATGAATGGAATTTCCATGGAATGAAATATTATGAACATATCTTATTGACAATATATACAGAATGCAGGTTGTTGTGATCAGCAGACCTCAGTGTTTTAACCAAACTATAGATGAAAAATCAACCACAGTCATTTTGGCACAATTCTGCACAGAATAAAAACAATGCACCCACATGATGTACTTAGGCAATTGCATACCTTTTCCCTGTTCCTACTATATTATCTCAAGCCATAATTATGCTTATACCACCAATATGTAGTTTAGTTCTGGCTGTAGAATATTGATATGGCCTGGATCCATGGCTGTGATTGGTTACCAGGGGCAGAGGAGGTGACTAGAGGCAGAATCTTCCTTGTAGTTTTAAAAACTTCTATTCAGTATGTATGCCAAATTATACAAAATATACACAAGCCAACTTGATGCAATGGTGTCAAACACATGCAGTGTGATATCTCAAGTAAGTTTCTGGTTCCACCTACTGGTAATTTATGTTTAGGCCTACATAAAATGTCATGATAATGGACAAGCACACGGTAGTCAATTAATGTTGGTAGTTCACTTAGAGGCCACAGAGGGGAGCATGTCCCACACCTAAACTCCTTCATTAATGAGCTGCGTCAAAAAGCTTCATTCTCTTTGTTAATTTGACTTCTAACAATCTCCTCTCTAACCTTGTGTTCAGACATTCACATCATAACATTTTGGGTGGTAGAGCAGAGAGCAGCGCATTCCACTTGCCACAGCTGCTTAAAATAAAATAGTGGTTCTTGTCTGAATTGCACCTCCTCACACAACTTATAACCAATCAAGTGACTTTCAGATGACATAATAAGCAAGACAGTTGTTTGTGAGTGATTGTTTACTGTGTTGGTTTTTAGTAATCAAGATCTTCTCCTCTAGCTGTCGTATGGGCGTATGCTGCGCAAGCTTTTTTGAAGCAAATGCGTTTTTGAAACGTTTTTGAAGCAAATGTGTGAAGAAAGCCTATACAAAGTTTCACAGCTTGTGAGGATGAATGGAATTCATGCCAGTCAGGTTGTATCCAGTTTGAGGATTCCACAGAGGAATGGGGTAAGGATATGAGTAGATAGCTGACCCAAACAGGGCAGAGTGGGCTTGTCCCATCATGACATGACGGTATACTGGCTGGGAGTGGGGCGGCCTCATCCTGGTGGATAGAAAGGCAGGATGCAGTGGTGGTTGGTGCCGCAAATCTCTCCCTGACCTGTCATAGCCTGTTAGGAGGTAGGATACTGGTAGGCTGGCATTGGAATGGGACAGAGTTTGTTGAGTAGGAAGAGGTTTGGGGAGCATTGGCCTGGACTTCCTTTTCTCTGTCTGATGCAGCCAAGGAGACATATTATGTAGTTTCTTTTCATAGGTCAATGAATCGTCATGCGGCATTGACCTCCGCTGGTGTAGTTTGTAAGATGGCTGAAAGGGGATAGGTCGCAGAGGCTCAACAGATTTAGGAATAACTTTGGTGAAACTGGAGGTAGAAGCTGGAGTCCAGTCAGACTTAACAGTGAGAGAGCAGGGTGTAGATGGCGCCCACGGATGAGCTGGGTATCTTCCACTCCCCTTGTGGACAGGGCTCCACACAGAGTCTTTAGAGGCTCCACTCTGGCCTTTGTTAGAGTCTGTGTTGGGTGGTTGAGGGCTGATATGAAGAATGTCCCTATATTGTCCAGCAAGGTCTTTGGTCTTTGGACTGCAACTTAGAGACTTGATATCTTCATTGCAGCCAGATACAGGTACATGGGTGAAACTGCTGGAACAGTTTGGGGGTAATTCTGTGTTTGATGCAGGCTTATCTTGGGTAAGTAATGGGGAGTCCTCCGATGAGACAGAGTACGGGGAGGGGCTGCGGGAGGAGGAGGCGGATGCGGAGGACAGAGGTAGAGGGGAGCCTTCGGAGGAGTTACAGGTCTGGCTGGAAGGAGCCAGGCCCGGAGACTGGGAGCAGTGGATGACTGAGGGTCTGTCTTTACCATCACCCTGTCTGGGGCTCAGAGGCAGGCTGAGGCTGGCCTGGGCCACACGCTTCTTTTTCTCCAAAGGAGAGATGACCTCTCCAGCAGATGGGATATGACCCCCCCAGGGGCATGAGGTAGGGACCTGGACTAGGTGGGAATATGTAAAGCCTGAAGAGAGATCGTCATCTACTCTATTTGGCTTAGAACAGACTGGATGGACCCTGTCAGAGGTGCTGGCCCATGACGTGGGATGACCATGTGTTCCTGTCTCACCCGGGCTGGCAGCCTCTGGCCTCCCCTGGGCCTGTAAGTAGAAAATATACAATGGTCATTTTCTTACACCACACAGACTATGAACACAGACAGCTGCAGTGACATACAAGTAAAGACCGGGTTAGCAGAGGGTGTGGTTATTTCATTATTACCAAAGATATAAATTACCTCAGAAGAATCCATCTCCCTTTCTGACTGTGTCCTCTTCCTCTTCCCCTCAGCCTTGCTGACCTTGCCATCCAAGTTCCTCTTGTACTGTTTCCGTGGTTTGCCTGGAGGCAGAGGTTTGTCTTCTTCTCCTCTCAGGTGTCTCTCAAACGGCAGCACCAGCCTAATGATACAATCAGGATTTATTTTTCTTATAATTGAGTACCTCAGATGAAGAACCATATAACTCTGTTTTAAGTTTTCAGAGGAACAACGTTTTCAAACATTATTATCTACAGGTGATAAGTTAGAGTGTTGTGTTCATTCACAGTTAAAGACAATAGAGGTTGAGTACTTTCTTGTGATAGGCTATATCACATTCACACTCCAAGTGATTTGGATTGACTACACAACTGCAAATACCAAATAAAATGTCCAAAATAAATTCAAAATGGAGTTATGTTGTTCCTCGGTGCAAGGGTTCAATTACTCCCAGGATGAGATGGAAGTGATTTGATAGACATGTTTTAGAGGGAGCAGTTTCTTCACCTCTCATAGTGTCTGCGTGTGCAGGTTGCAGCACTGGTGCTGCCGGGGCTTCCCCCCAGCTCATCATACACATTCTTCCAAAGACGGCCCACTGTCACCTGTTGAGGGGCACACCACGAGAAAGCACGCGTTTAGAGTCACTCAAACCCAATTGTTTTTCTCTTCAGAACACTACGAAAAACATCTAACAGTACAACAAATGGCTCTTGAGTACACTAGACGTGGCTTTTGCACAATACCAAAACGCCTTTGACCTCTTACTCGACTCGAGTAACATTTCTATGAAAACCACTGCATCCTCTTGAGCTCTGACACATGGCCCAGAGAGTGGAAACTTCATCCAGGAGTCAAATATCAAAAGGTTAACGGTGCATTGTGGCTAGCATTATGTTGAGAGCTCAGTGGACTATGCCTCTTCTGATGTTGTAGAGACGAAACGGTCACGTTGACATCCGCTGACCTACAGCTCATTCATTTTCCACTGAGAAACCACAAAGAAACTACAGGGGCTTTTCACATCTAAAAAGCTTCCTTCTCTGTGAGCCTGTGATACAACAGGTCAGCTCAATAGTGAGTGAAGAACACTTAGAGCAAACAGATAGATCTGATACTGTGTATTTGTACTCACTGAGTCATAACCTCCGAGCTTCTCAACGGCTTTGTAGATTCTCCAAAGGTTAACTGCAAGTGAAGAAAGCACATCTGCATTGGTACATGAATAATTAATTCTATAATTTACCATAGTATATCCAGGACTAGAAATAAATCAATTCCATGAATTGCTCTCAAAGTTTGGATATTGCATACAACAAAGCCGAGGCGTCATAAAGGCAAACTCACTCTG
Source organism: Parasudis fraserbrunneri (assembly GCA_900302295.1). Classification (NCBI taxonomy): domain Eukaryota; kingdom Metazoa; phylum Chordata; class Actinopteri; order Aulopiformes; family Chlorophthalmidae; genus Parasudis; species Parasudis fraserbrunneri. Next base: position 23,720 of record OMKL01011818.1, read on the forward strand.
CTTGAAGCCCAGGTGTGGAATCCTCTCTATAGGCATGGCTTTCTCCTTCATAAAGCTGTACAAACGTGACACAAATGACCTCTCCTCCATATCCACTGGGCTGGGCCTCAGCTCACCCTCGCATTCACTTGCTGAGTCTCGGATCTCAATCACAGAAGAAGCCTTGGGTGGAAGCAACAGAGATGTTAGTAAAAGACATGAGGAATAAGATTAACTAAATAAATAAATAAATAAATAAGGGAACTCGAGTTCGCACACCACAAATATGTTCCCATGGTAAAGTTATTGATTACCACCACAGCATCCCACTTTTTGTCCTGCACACTCCCTTCAAAACAAATATACATGCTGTTGTTGTTTGAAAAAAGACTAAAAACATGGACATGTTCACTTGACATGTGTCAAGTGCATCCATATTGTGTCAAGTGCATCCATATTGTGTCAAGTGCAACTGAGCTAAATGAATAATAAATAAATGTGTCAAGCACACAGCAATAATACAGTAGTAACAAAGTACAGCTATTCAAAGAAAACAATTAAACAATTCAAGGTAGTATATCAGAGATGGGGGGAACAGTGTTTCATTGTCGTCTCTTGTGGAAAGTGTTAAAATGAAACATCAAAAGCAGAGAGGAGGCTTTTACCACTACTTTCAGTAAGTAACCACCATACATCCTGTCTGGAGAGAAAGCAACAGACTTGTGGGGTTTTCGGTCTACAGCCACTAGTCATTGGTATCAGAAATGTCACATTGAATAACAAATATAAACACCTATGTAATCTAAATAACAGATTTGTCCATGTCACTTTTAGGTGTTGCACACAGTGGAATTGATGACATGGCAAATCCCTGACATTTCTTAGGAATACAAGAGATTTGATCAGTTACATTTTTCTTGTAATTTTATAGGCTCATTCATTTATTCTCAGATGTATATCTATTTTGAAGATGTTCCTAAACTAGGATATTCTCTTCAGAAATAGTTCCATAAGCAAACTGAAATAAAAGAAATTGACAAGGTCACCAGTTGTGGTTTGCAAGAAATGAGAAATGAAACAGTGGAGGCATGCAGAAATTAAAATCAACAGTTTCAATGTCCTCAAGAAGAGAAGTTCTCAACACCAAGCACACAAGAAGAGAAGTGCATACAAACATGCTGTTGATGCAGATGATATTTAACTTTTTTGTATATGCAACCTTAGCTCTAAGTTAAAGGAAAAACAACACTGTTTTTCACTTCTTGGGTATTATTTCCTTCATCGCACCGCCTCTACATATTACATATCTTGCATTACGGCTTTTGATATTATGATTTCAGTCAGGGTCACTTAACTTATTGATGATATCATACGTCAAAATCAATTGTGGACTTTACAAACAATGTGAGATGTAAAACTATGGCATTCAATTCCAATTGTCTGAAAATTGCAAGGAAGCCATTTAAAAAATAAATAAAAAAATAAAAAAGGACCACCACCAAACTTCCAATGACTTTGGATTGACCAGGATTGCTGTGAACAGTGTAATCGATGGAGTTTAAAATGAAATGGGCTTCTATATACACAGAATGTGATGCTATTTCTAATTACTGGACATACTGTATTTCATAACATACATTGAACCACAGGCTAGGTGGGTCTGAAGTGGTGAAGAAGTGACAGAGATGAGTGTAAATTTCAAATGCTAGCATTTCCCTGTGAACAATCATGTTATGAGTCTGGAGGAATCCTCAAGACATCCAATGCTGTAGCATTTATTGGTACAGGCATGAGTGAATATGTTTGACACATAAGTATTGCTGGTGTAATTTCTTTTGATAGACATAGGATGTCGAATAAGACCACAGGGGAGAGTGTCAATATTTCTGTTTGAATCACTATTGAGAGGCTTCTTTGTTTCTGTGCCATATACATTGTACTACGAAACAGCTAAACATGGTTTCATATTGAATCAAGTTCCTCTTTGTGGTCGCTGGTTCCGAGAAGCGGGCCCCTAGAGTGAGTAATAGTGAAGGCGCAGGCCTGTAACCGAGATAGCCCTGGCTGACTCACAGTACCTTACAGCTGGTCCATACTGTGTTCCCAGCTAACAGCCAGCATTCTAAACTTTCCTCTATAGTCAACATCTCATTCTCTTTTTCTTCCTGTCACATTCTTACTTTGTCATTGACAGGTATGAACATATTGTGTATAAGGACTGTCCTCGACTGAGGAAAGTTTTAGTCTACTAATGGCCATAGGACAAATCTGGAAAATGTGGTTCCCACATGCAATCATGCAGAAGGACCTCTTTCAATCTAGTGTTTACCAGAGCGGTGATCATCATTTTTCAGTGCATAACTCATCCAGAATGGAAAAAAAGATTTAAAAGTGACACTAACAAAGTTTTCTTTAGAATGCAGTGCCATAGGCATTGATATGCTCAAGAGGCACAGTAGTGCCATGTATACAAACTTGCCATGCTTCATAAACACAATGGAAAAAGGTTCTGTATCATAAGAGCAAAGCACAAAACTAAGGATATTTATACCAAGATCTCAAGCACCCAAAGGCTACCTGTTGATCAAAGTGTCCACTTAGGTCGATTTTAGTTGATACCCATCGGTATAATGGTATCTGAGTGCAAGTGAATTATATGCTTAGTTTATTCATTCTGGACCACACAACAACATCAAAACTCATTCAGTTCTTTGTGTTGTTGGCTTCCTATTCAGGAAGTGATGTCAGTGTGAGCCACATAGCCCCTACACCACATATCACACCCTTGAAGGAAGAGTGAATATCTTTGCAAGAGATTTAGCTAATTTCCACCACATACAATTTTTGGAAAGCGGCGTGGGTGATGTTGATGTCAATGTGTTGATATGACTCTCATAATGATTGTTAGTGGCATGCCATATTGATGCTATCAGCAAGCCCGTCACCACCATAGAAACCACTAGGCTTTCATCTAACAGCGGCCTTGGAAATCTGATGAGCTAACTTGTCATTTCTCACATTCAATTACCAGAACTGTGTCTCCGGGGAGCTCTTGCAGTTTCTGTATGTGTGGATAATGCAACGAAATATTGTGGTGTGTGTGTGTGTGTGTGTGTGTATGTATGTGTGTGTGTGTGTGGTTGCGTGCGTGCGCATGTGTGTGTGAGTGTGCTTCATTTCCCACATAGCAGAATCAGTCAATCCCTATTACTCATTTCAGAATAATCTACTAAGCCTTGACAACTGTGAACTTCCGATCAGCTCTCCAGAATTCACCCTAACAGTATTCAGAGAAAGGGGAAATGAAAACACAATTCTGGATAGTCTTGTCGACAGCAGTTACCTGATTAAAGTGGTCTTGAATCCTGCCAGGAATCTGAATGACATTATATTAGCAGTGACAGACTCTTATTGTGGCCCTACCTTGTTGGCCCTCACTGTGTCCTCTTCACTGGCAGCTTCTGGCTGTGACGTCCCAATCTGGTCCTCTGCAGGGTCCAACGTTGACACAAGACAGAGATGAGATCGTTAGAACAATACTCTCAAATATATTGTTCTTCAGAGGTCTGTTGTGGGCTGCAGGAGGTGCTTCATAGTACTATTACTATTAAAGAACCACAGTAACCTTTAAATTGTTCTTCATGGCTTTTTGAAGAACCTAGGTTCCATATTATACTGGGGTACTCAAATTAGTTCCAAAAGGCAATTCAGCAGTGCTCAGTATGTAACCTAGTAAAATACAGGTAAAATACGCATGAATAAGTAATGAGGACAAAGAAGAATCAGGTGCAGTTTTCTATGAAAGGGAAATGGTACTTACTGTTAATGCGCACAAATAGCAAAGTTAACTGTTCTTAGTACTGTTAATAGTTCCATAAAATAATTGTTTCTGGTTCTGTTAGCTCTAATAGACCACTTATCAATCGCTAAAGGTGGTATCATGATCTAACCATCTGCCCTCACTGTTAATGCCATGTTTAAATGTTTTTCAATGATTAT
>OMKL01011829.1:2533-17881 GCA_900302295.1 Parasudis fraserbrunneri
CTCTCAGCCGGACCGACACTCCTCCTCACTGCCTCATCGCCAGGCAAGAACCAGGACCTGAGGGAGAGACAGCAAGGAGAGGTTGAAGTGGGGCGTCTCTCTGGTGGGGCAGCGGGCTATGGTGCATATTATATACTGAAGATGAACTCGGTTCAAATCCGGCTCATGACCGTTTTTGCACGCCATCCCCTCTCTCCCCCACATTTCCTGTCACCCTCGATTACACCATCTGATTAATGAAAAGAATCTTTAAAAATAAATGCTGAAGTTGACATGGTATGAGAAAGCAACAAAACAGGCCTATACATGGCCACATAACACTAGATTGTTCTTATACATTCCTGCATAAGACCACATTTAGCCTATAATGTGTTTGAAGATAGGAACCAGCTGGCATCTGGCACAAGCATGTTTAATTCATCAGTCGTCACCACAGCCTACAATGCAATATTAAGAGAAGATGCAGGCTATGGCAGGCATGGCATGTTAAATATTTTCCTCTTTGGACCCCATTCAGCCCAACTAGCTTAGCTATCCGAGAGCCAGCTAGTTCGCTTATAACATGGTATGCCTAATAGAAAGAAGCACTCCAAACTTATAACAGGCTATTCAATTTGAATAGTAGCAGCTTTAATTAGCCTATCTGCTGAATCAGGGTTCATATTTAGCCTGGGTACCAAGTTTTGACTAAGATCAAAGTCAGTTCATGGTGAATGGGACTTGACTGCATGATAATCTTGCCAGTGACCTTAGATCAATGTAGAACCAAGGCCTATTTCCACTGACTGGTCCAGATCTAGACCTAGTTGAACTGGCTCACATCTAGACCTAGTTGAACTGGCTCAGATCTAGACCTAGATCAACTGGCTCAGATCTAGACCTAGTTCATCTGACTGGCCCAGATCTATCCTTGTTCAACTGACTGGCCCAGATCTAGACCTAGTTCCACTGGCTCAGATCTAGACCAGTTCAACTGACTGGCCTAGATCTAAACTAGTTCCACTGACTGGTCCCGATCTTGCCTGGTTCCACTGACTGGTCCAGATCTAGCCTGATTCCACTATTAACTGGCTGGCCCAGATCTTAGTTCCACTGAATAATCTAGATCTAGCCTGAGTGGCCAAGATATAGCCTGGTTCCACTGACTGGTCCAGATCTAGCCTGGTTCCACTGGGTGGTCGAGATCTAGCATGGTTCCACTGAGTGGTCGAGATCAAGCATGGTTCCACTAACTGGTCCAGATCTAGCATGGTTCCACTGACTGGTCCAGATCTAGCACAGCTCCACTGAATGGTCCAGGCATAGACTGTTTAGTTACACAGCTGTCCTCTTAGCAATTGGCACCAGCATCTCATTTTAACAACAGAAACAGCAGTGGCCTGTAGGGACATTACAGCCCATTTAGAAGACTATCTAACATACTTACTGAATGAAAAGGAGAATATCAGTTAGTTCATCAGTAGGGTTGGGTATCAAGAACAGAGTACGAGTGGTACTGGTTCCAACATGGTCGATACTATCCGGACCGAATCACGTGTGTCACCGAAATGAGTTCTGAATCCATCCATGTACTTATACTGTAAGCAGTGTGTTGCAGCCATATGCTCCATCTGAGATACTGGTCTTCAGAGGCAGGTCAGAGGGAACATAGCTACAGTTACTGATGTAACAGCAGCTGATGACATTCACCAAGTTTAAATTGGTGATTTGGTGTTTGCATGGTATTGATTAAAAAAAGAAGAAGAAAAATATTGATTTTGGCACCATTTAGGAACCGACGTCATTTTAAAGTGTAGATTTGGCACCGGAATGGAAAAAAATGTAAACGATACCCAACCCTACTCATCAGCATATTGCCTAAATTCCTCTTTGCAGAAAAAAAAACCCCCATCACCTGCTCCAATATGGCCTGATTTATTGGCTATGGCTTGTATATTACAATGGTTTAGGTAGCAAAACTACATCACCACTACATGTTGATCATAAAAATCATATTTAAGCAAAATATATATTTGCCCAGACTATGCAACATTAACCTGATATTTGCTTCACCAGGAAATGGAACTAATAGAATTAAGTCATGCAACATTGCAATTATAGAGTTGCTGGCTGATTTGCTACTTGCCTTGCAAAAGTAGCCATCAGCTATCCCCTCTTCCCTCCCATACACTCCTATGAGAGTCCATCTGTCCATAGTGTAGGCCAAAGGGGAGTGGCAAAGCTAAACCACTGACAGGATGAATAAAAACTAGGACCCAGGATGTTAGCTGTCTACTGACTCACCTTTGGTATACAAGTTTAGTCAGGCTACCATTCACTCTACAATAGAGACACACCTTGGTCGTATCAGAACCAGGTGAATCAAAATTTGTCACAGAGATGTTATAAAGCTATAACAAATTCAGTGTTGGTTTGCTCCATGTCCTTCGCTGAGAGTGAAGATTCAAATCTTATGACAACAGTCCTCTTTTCTAAAGAAGTTGCATTGGAATGATGGATCTAATTGGTTACACTTTAATTTCACTGAACCTGCAATCAGCAGCATGTTGTCTACAGAGCATTTTCACGAACAGCTCATCTGGTTTCAGATCCAGGAAATAGTCTTGCCCGCTTTAGCTTTAGCTAACGTGATATGGTTTAATGTTAGCCAATAGCTCCATCGAAAAGCATTAACGTTATCGTTTTCACTTGGAAGATGACAATGCCAATTCAATAAAAAAAATATATACGACCGTTACAAAATGTACACACCGTTAATTGTTTGGGGTGACCAGGGAGCGTTTTTCCAGATAATAGACTGTCTACCATCCAGTACAGTACTAGCTAGCTAGCGATCAGCTGACCGCTCAGCTTAATGTTAACGTTACCTGTCAAAAATGTCTCTTTGCAGCTTTCTTCGCACTCCTCTCCTCGAGTCGCTATCCTGTACCCGACTTTTCACGCTGCTTAGAAGTCTTGAAGAATTCGCTTCCAAACCGAAAATTATGGCTCAAAACACATGAAAAACAGAAGAACTTGGGATAGCAGATAGTTCACTCTACTCCTTTCCACCATATTTTCCACGTCGCCACCCCTTGCGTGATGATGACGTCAGAGTATAACGTTAATGACGATTCAGATAGAAATTAGGTGTATAGATCACTTACAACACTAAACTTAAGAAGCAACAGTGAGAGATATCTGTTCTACATTGTGCATTTCTATTAGCTAGCTACTTTTGTACATCCCGCTCCATATCACCTGTCAAAATCATGGAGGTATAAATGCGCACTACAGACAAAGGCAACATCATCTAGACGAGTTTTATTAATTAAGTATAATTTAACCTGCCGGGGGCCTCTGTGCATTCTAGCCATCCAGGACAGGAGCTGATATACTCAACTATTAAAAGTAACCAAATTGTTTCATACTTGTAGGAAGCCTTCAATCGGTGATGCATTTGGTCCAGTTAGTTGCGCTGATAGCTTACTCATTATATGGCTAAAAGGTTGCCTAGGCTACATCATGTTCATGAAATCATTGCACGACTTGTTTGGAAAGCCCACTTATTCAAAGTAACAATCCTTGCAGGTCTTACAGATTAATGTAGTGGGGTAAAAAGTAGTAAATTTGCTTCAAAATGCAGTGGACTAAAAGACACCTCAAATCTGTACTTGAGTACAAGTAGTTACATTCCACCCCTCAAAACAGTACCTCAATATTTGGCTTATCATAGATCATTATCATACTGTCATGGTTCAAAACAGACTTCTGGACATAAAGCAAGCAAAGTGAGATGAAAAGTAGGCAATGACTGAGTACAATATTTGATTGAGAATTCCTTTTTATTAACTGCTTCCAACTCCAGTTTGAATTATAAAAAAGATGAGTTCACGTTGTATCCTACACAGATCATGATATATTATGGAATGAAAGTAAATGTATCATATCAATTATTCAATTCAGGAAAAACAGTGGCAGCTATGTCAACATCAGTGATCGAAGAAAAAATAAATCAAAAGGGTACGTAAACCAAAGACGGTAAGCTTAAAACTTTTGGCAATAGCCAATTTCATACAAGGAAATGGGATAAGTTAATATATACTTCTCTATGTTATCTATGAAAAAAATATATACACGGCTTTCGATGCATCTCAACACCCTGCTGTCAGTCGGTCTTCTTGTCCGCTACTGGAGGCGATCCATTGGCAATCACCTCCCCATTTGCTTCGGCCTGAAACATCACAAATAAAAGGAATTCACACACCAAACAGCATGATGTATTCAATTACCTCTACACATAAAACAGACTCATAAAGGACTATTGCAGCATTTGAACTCGTGTTAATACATAGGACATAAACAAATAAGATAACTATATACTGTAAATGCCACTACTGCTTAAATTGGACAGATCAAAGTAAGTCTGAATGAACAGGTATAACATAATCTGGTAAACCTAGAACCTCTCGCTGGAAACTGTGTATTGCGCAAGAGCTTCTGGGGGCAGCATGTAGACTCTGTGTATGGGAAGTCAAACGTTTAAGGGCTAGGTCTTAGCCTCCATTTCCTGTAACGTTATAGTGAATTATCACTGATAAGAATTCATTAGCTGAGTGTTTAAATGCTACTCTGCCGTTACCATAGAAAATTGGAGGGTGACATCGCAAAAGACACACAGATAATAATTTGGAAGCAGTTGGTGTCATTTCTTTCTGTGAGAGATTTTTTTTTTTTTTTACCAGCCAGAGTTTCTGGGTGGTTCGTTGTTTCCAGTATGTCCTTGCATGCCAAACATTCAACCAGTCAAAATCGGATGGGTTTTCAAATGTCATGAAATTGAACCGCCTCCTCTGTGCAGCTTTTAGATAGCTTGCCATCAGACTCTTTGTGTTGATACAAGAGTCTGAGATTAGGTACAACATTAACCTGGTGTGTTTCATTTACAACCGAATAGAATTGGTGTTACCCAGTAACTGACAGTAATTGCTATTGATCCGCACGTTTGGGAAACACACACACTTTCTAACATATAGCCAAAATGACTATCCAATTAGCCTTATTACTTTTGACGAACTATCCACTGGCTAAAATAACTTCTCAGTTTAAATGCCGAGTCAGTCCAGAGTGGACTCAGGACTGAAGCTCAGCCAAGCCCTTCTCTGACTCTAGCTGTGTGTGTGTGTGTGTGCATCGGCCTCCAATTAGCATATTATGTCTGTTGTGCAAGACATATCTATTTCATCTTTAGGGCAAGCCTAATTTGTTTTTTACAGTTTTCAACACAACAAAACCTTGTAAGGATCATGCTAATGTTTCATAAGCCTATGGTAAATACATACGCATTACATGTACTTAGCAGCCATGTTTAACCCAGCTACTCAAGTAACCTGGTTTTTAGTCAATCCATGTAAGTGTCATAGCACGGCTACAATAACCCAATGTATTGCATTCCAATTTTGAGAAACCCAGTTAAAATGCCTCACATATTAAACAGGTTAGTGTGACATGTAAACATGTTGCTCTATTCACTAGTGGCATTACACACAGGGTCATGGGGACATTCTGAAGTCAACCCATATAAAAATCTTCTCATTTCTGAATGAATTCATTATGATTATATTTTGTTCCTATGTATTAGAGGTAATGTACTATTGCTCAGTCTAAGAGGGAGGGGTTAACTGGCAGGTGCAACCTATGATACTTTAAGTGCTCAAACTGTTCTATCTGTGGGCAGGGCACATCAGATAGACAGGAATATTCTGTTAATTGGACAGAGGGATACTCACGTGCAGAGTATAGACATTTTCAAACTTGACAACATAAACATTCTAAATGGGCCCATGTGTATTTCCTGTTGCATTGTTTGCTAATAGCTACCAAGCTGTTCCCTCTCAACGTAATTCCATTGGAAAAAACAGTCTGCAGAAGGTGTGTGTAAAGTTTGTGATCAGTTAAACCTGAATAAGACCTTAACCAGAATATGGTACATAGCATGTAAAGGTAGTCATTGATACCAGATGTGGCTGGAATTCTCAGCAAACTGAAATCCACCAAGACACTTGATCTGGCAGATGAAAGATACCGTAGCAAGACCTCTGCTTGGATTTCACTCATAGACACAGAATGTCCAAGCCTGCATACTTGAGTTTTTTGTCCAGGATTAAACTGCCCCAAAGTTGTTTTTATTGTTGTTATAAGTAATCATGACATTGATTTACCTTGCACGTCCCATTACTCTTTTCACTGGCTTTAGTGGCATCTGTGCCAGTCTCCTGGACAGCTTTCTTGGTCCAGAACATGTTCATTATAGGAGAAATGAAAGGGTAGAGGATAGGCTCCAAGAACCTCTTGTAGACCCACAACAGGACAGGAATCACAATGCAGGGAATACACACCATGGCTGTGGCTCAGTGGGGAGTCCAAATGAATGAAACTGCAACAGAGAGGGCAGAGATAAAGTAAGTTTTATATTAACAAAAGATATGCTCTTCTACATCGTCTAAACTCTAAACGCAATAAATTATCTACAACAAGCTAGAATGCTAGCATGCAGTTAGCCGGCGTACGTTTAGCGTTTTAGCTAACAAGCTAACGTTAGTCTTCTTGGCTAACCACAAGGTCTTAATTTAGCAAACAACAAAATGACAACCGCTCAGTATGATTCGTCTTACCTTTAATGTTATTCTAAATATGGTAAAAACAACTGAAAAGGGCACGTTTAGGCTTTATACCGTGTGGTGTGTGTGTTTTAGGTGCTGCGAAGTCTCTGGAATTGACAGACGCAACATCCGGATAATCCCGCACCAAAGAAGAAGAAAATGTGAGCCTCCTATTTGCTGGCTGGCCGTGCCCTGGTGGCCAGAGCCAAGCATAGATTTAACTCTAGACCTATTAGAGACAGAAAACGCAGGGGATCCTGTAAATCTTGTGGAGAAGCATCTCTAGAGACTAAATGGGGCTCATACTTGCATATTTATGCTAATAGGTTGAGAGACCCAGTCAATAGGGTTTGGTATATGTGCTCCTCAAATTCAGATCTGCCAGAGCAGAAGGCTTCCAGATTAGATTTCAGTGGGTATAGGGGAAGGGTTTCTACTGCTGGCCACACCTCAGGCTCTACCAAGAGAAGTATGGAGGAATTCACAGGATAGTAAACTACTAAAATCCAACCCACACGTCAGATTAAAAAAAAAAGTAAAAAAAAAAAAAAAAAAAAAAAAATTTAAAAAAAAAAAAAAAAAAAAAAAAAAAAAAAAAAAAAAAAAAAAAAAAAAAAAGCACAATATCAAGCGGGGCTCTTTTGCCTAGAGGTCGCTGTTTGGCAGCATTACAGATTATACCTTTAGCTACATGTATTTCAATTACTAGTTTAACTACAATTTGCAATAGTTGGGTGGTAGTTTAACTACATGCAAATATCAGTAGCTTTTTCAGTAGTTAACTACTTTGAGTCATGTTGTTTAGGTAGTTAATTAAGTACAAACTACATATTTCCTTAGAAATTTTGCATTTTCCTGATTCCACCTCAACAATTGCTCCCTATACTCCCCTTAAAACACATCCTCGGGCTGCCTAAGTGAGGATTGGCCTGCCCTAGTCCCTAAATCAAACACACCTACACTTTACTCAGTGTCAGTCCAGCTGTACCTCTGTGTAACAACATGAGATTCCACACTCAGATTGTGATAATTTCCCATGATGCAGTTTGGATGTAGTAGCACTTTTTGAAAGTAGTTTTAGTTTGACAAGCTCCTTTTTTTTTTCTTTTTTTTTTTTGAGTAGTTAAGATGTAGTTTAACTACTTTTCATTGTGAAGTAGCTAGTAGTTTGGTAAACTACAGTTTTAAAGTAGTTTCCCCAACATTGCCATCACATGTAGGGGTTGAGGGCAATGAGGGAGCAGATAAGGCAGCCAGCAAGCTTGGGCAGGGGAAGTGTGGAAGTTCAGGTGCCATTTGGTAGGATGGAGTGCTGAAGTTTCATCGATGAGGGGCTGAATAATCAGTGGCAAAGGGAGTGGGAGGGAGACGAGGGAGACAGTTTTACAGTATTCAGCAGTCAGTCAGAGTGAGGAGTAGGGGTAACCAAGCTGGGATGCTGTTGTGGCTAGAGTAGAGGGCTGCATCAGTAGGTCAGATGATATAAAACTGTTGCGATGAGAGTAGGGGGTGCATGAGTAGGCCAGATGATATTAAGCTGAATAGGCTAAGGCTGGGGCATTGTGGGTTGGTGGGGAAGCATAGAGACGTAAACTGTGAGATAATTGAGCCAATTCAACACATGTTTCAGTGTACACTACTATGCTGAGGAAAGGAGGGAACTATTAGTGTCACGGTTAGTATTGCGAACCCAAGTGCAGAACACAGACCAGGCAGACAGGTAGTGGAGGTAACCCAATGATGGGTGTGTTTATTAGCAGGACTGGGAAAAGGTGGAGTCTGGGCTGAGGGGGTTCTGGGGAGAGGTGAGCTGGGGAATGTCCGGGCTGGGAGAGGAGCTGGAGGGGAACTGGGCAGAGCTGGGTCCACGGTGAGAGGGGAGTCAAGAGGCCAGGCTGGTAGGGAGCTGGGCAGGCTGGGGCAATAGTCCAGAGTCAGTGGCAGGAGTTGGGCAGGGAATCTTCTGAGGGAACAGGGAAACAGGAATTAGAAATGCTGACAGGACAGCAACAAGACAAACATAAAACAAGTCAGAATGCTGACGGAACAGCAACGAGCTTGAATGGCTGGAACATGACTAACTATGTAGCTATGTCTACGATCTGGCAACCAGCGAGTGGCAGCTGGTTGCACACCTGACTCTGCTCCTGAAATCAGAGAGAGAGAGCAAGAGCAGAGAGAGAAAGCTAGAGAGAGAGAGACAGAGAAAATGAATGTAGAGAGAGAGAGAGCGAGAGCAGAGAGAGAGAGAGAGACTGAGACAGTGAGTGTAAAGAGAAAGAGAGAGTGGGGGAACTGAGGGTTAGGCAGGAGTGGAGGATGTGACAATTAGTGGAAACAGCTAAGCTGGGAGTCAAAACTTAAAGGTCCCTTAAAGGTGAAGTAGGCAATTTCAGAGAAATGAGCAAGAGTGAGCTTACATGTCCAGCAGAAAAAGAGCAAGCTCTGCATTCAAGCCCGGCACCATATGCTATGCCTGGCTCTGGCAGTCTTTGTTGCCATGGCACCAGGCTTGAGAAGTGATGCAGAGCTTGCTCTAGGGATCATCAAAGCCAGAGAGCTGGAATACAGGCATGTGGAATTGGCAAATTATTGGACTTATTTGGGGAGGCATGACAATATCCACCCTACAAAGGGAGTTCTGAAACCTTGCTGGGAACATGAAAGGGTCCAGAATTCGAGTTTTGGGTGGGTGGGAAATTCCTTAGCAGAGATGATGGGAGTATATAGAATAGAATTTAGTCCAACAGTAAAGTAGTGATCCCTGCAGTAGGCTACTCACATCAGTAATCAGGTGAAATTGACTTGGCAAATGCTTTTGTGAATTATGTTGAATTTAAGTATACTGGTTTCATATAGATAGCCTATATACAGATGGGTCAATGGATCTGGAAACTGGTAAGGCAGTGTTAGGGTTGCGTGTTGTTTATTTGTGAAGAGTTGATCCTGGAACACGAGATATGAGTTTGACGAACACAGGTTTATTTGTCACAGAGTTGGAATGGTACATGTACATGGTTTCCCACCAGGTTAGAAATCGCAGGCTGTAAACAGTTAACTGCAACCACTAGTTCCTGGTAAGAACAAATTCTGTCAGATTGTACATTGGTTAAATATGATTTTGTTCTGAGTAATTATTGGTGGAAACTATGGAAGAGGGGGGCCGTGGTTTAAACTTGGCCTTCCTTGGTTGGTGCACTTAGGCTGGTCCCAGCCCCTTGGCACGCCAGTCTTCTGGTCATCTTGCGTAGCCTGTTGAGAGAAATCCTTTGTGTGCCTAATATGATGTTATTGTTCCGAGTACAGTCACACTATGTGCATGTTTTTGTGAGATAACTTGAGATCGGATAGTTCCTGTGATGCAAGCATTAGACTATGTATGGTATTTAATACATATTGTATATTACCCTGACACTGGCAGTGTGAAAGGTAGGTTGAGATCTACCAAAACACACACTTTATACACCTATGCACACAACATTTATCAAAGACAATCTCTAGTAATGGTGAAACATCTAAATTAGACTGGTATGGTCCTTCAATGCAAGATTCAGATATTTTGTGTCACATTCTGGTTGTTGATATCCAGTGGTGGAAGAAGTACACAATTCTTTCACTTACGTAAAAGTAGAAAAACCCAGATAGAATAATACTTAATTATTATTATAAAATAATAATTTTAATAATAGTAAAAGTTAAAGTTCTCCATTCAAAGTTATATTTAAGTGCATCATCTTCATAAACTTATGCTATATTGTATATATATTTTATATTTTTTTCTTTAAAGTAACTAGTAACTGCAGGGTTCAGTATTTCCTTTGAAATGTAATGGAGAAAAGTGCAAAGTTACTTAAAATGGAAATACAATACAAATACAATCAATTATACTTAAGAACAGTAGTTGAGTAAAAATACTTAATAACTTTCCACCAATGCTGATATCCCCTGGGCCTCTTTCTTTTCAACAGAGTTCGACAAGTCACATAACCTATGAACCCCAGTGCCGATGCTGTGGCAGTGTAAAATGACAGTCTTGTAAGCCTGTACCTTGTCACTGACTGTGTTCCCCTCAATTTACAGTCAAAGCAGCAAATTGAGATGTGTCACTTTTAAGTGTGGAAGGGCACAATTATGTTTCTGCTGTAAGCTCACAAAGAGCTGTCATCATGCCATTGTGTCACACATGAATAGAGCAGAATGGGTAACTGTAACAATGACTCCTACTTGCTGAGGACTGCTACTTAATTCAAATAGATTGCTATCAACAACGACCCTCATTCATCAAACTGGATGTTGGTGTGTATAGGCATCATGTGTAATGATGGGCGGCTGTATCAAAGTCTTCGCCCTGAAACACAACGGGAGTGAAAGCGTTGTGGAATAAAACAGTGAACGGCACCTGCTTTATTTCGCCGCTGACATTCACACTTGCTGCACGTGGAGGGGTCGCGATAAAATCTGCGTCGAGGCTATTTTTTCTGCATGCAGGATGTAGACTCAGTAGACATACACTAGGGCCACGTCCACATGTAAACGGCTATTTTTGAAAACACAACATTTTCTCTGTGTTTTGGCCTCCCTTCCTTGTGTATTGTCATCTCTGGTGTTTGACAATAAAGTTTTATGACATATTATCACTACCTACTGGCCTGGCATGCTTATGTGAGTGTTTTAAATAGTTTTTGCATTGTTGTGTGGATGGAGAGATTTTCTAGTTTTTAGTAAGGACTAGGAGCATCGCCTCACTTTTTCTTTTGCATGCTATCAAGAAGCCTCGTCTGTACACGGCCTTAAGCTGACTTATCAATGCCAAGAAATGTTTCAAGCTGACCTAATGTTTTGTATTACAAAATATCATACAGTCTCCATGGTAAAGCATACAAGCATTTGAATCAAGGGGTAGGGACAAATGGAATATCCCTTCTGCAGTCTATTAGGTTAAAGTGCAGGATGCTAATTGCAACCTTTATGAAAGTGTAGTATGCAACTGCAACACATATGGAAGTGCATTTCCAGCTCTTGGCAGACATCTAGCCTGAGGCAAGAAGCTGTTGTCTTGTGATTCTGATCTGGATTCTACGGTACCGCCTTCCTGAGGGCAGGGGTATAAACAGTCCATTTGCAGGGCGGGTTAGGTACTTGATGATGTTGAGTGCTTTGCTGTGTGACTTTCGGATTTTTGGACATTAAAGTTGTATGAAATACTTGCCAGTAGTGTAGTTGATGCAAAGCTATTAGCTTACTTACCGAGTCCCGTGGTCGGAGTTCAGGCTGGGTTCCGAGTGAACCAATCTGTTCCAGACTGTAGAAAGAGAATAGTTGAGCATTCTTTTTATTTCTTTATATTTAAACAAAAAATGTTTTTGCTGTGCAATATTAAAAGGTTCCCTGTAAGCTGAAACACTGTAAACAAAGAAGCTGCAGCATAGTGTAATGTGGTATATTTTCTGTGTCATTACATTAAATTCTACAGGATGAATTCCACTGAGATCAATTTGATGGATCAATATTAATGTATACTACAACATATGTCAGAAGCAGAAACATTATGGTTGTTTGCTTATATGAAGAAATCTGTAATGTCTGAGGATAGGGAAGAGTGAGCAGAGATGATGTTGACTTTGCCTCCCTATTGTCAATGTTTTTGTGTCATATTTTTCACCCTTGGCCTTTCCCCTTAAAAAGTGAATTTCCTCTTGCCAGGCTGTCCTTGTGAATAAGTCGTGTTTTTAAGTGACCTGCCTGCTCAGGTAAATAATGATGAAATACATGTGTCCTGTTTACAAAAGAGTTAGCTATCTAGCTGCCAACTTGTTCAAATTGTATACTAAAGTGGGACTGTAAACTAAACCTGGTCCCTAGAAACAACAGGACATATTACGTTTTGAATTCACAGCTATCAGTGTTATAAAAATGGAATCAATAGATATCTTGGAATGGAGATATCTTGAAATATGAAAAGTCTTACTCTAAACATTTACAGTTAAAACAACACTGGATATGTTTCTGTACCCACGGCAGGCCTGTGACAAGATATTAAGCATATGAATTGAACTGAGATTGATTTGAAAACAGCTTGGTTCTGGATGGCAGATGACAGGTGAAAAGTTGAAGAAGAAAAAAAATACTCCTCTTCTTTGTTGAAAATGCTTGAGAAAACGTAGGAATTTAAATTAGGAACAAGCTGCACCTTGCTAGGCCTCATGGATAGTTTACTAATACTGGTACATGCAAATAACCCTGTCTATTTGGAGCACATTTATTATCGCCGGCCTGGCCAGAGATTATGAAATCAGTTGTGTGTGTGTGTGTGTGTGTGTGTGTGTGTCATAAGACTTATCTCGAAAATTACAGGGCTGATTTGAGTGAAATGTCACACATAGGCTGACAGCAGCCAAGGATCTGAAGTGTCTAATTGTTTTTCAAACACATTGATGTTATCTGTATACATTTTCATTGTTGTCCAGTGAAATAGACATAGCTACACCGCAAGAGAGTGGTAGCACAGGTACACAGGTCATGGAGCAGAGCATTAACGCCTGCATCCTTTTGGAACCAAACACTTTTGTGTGAGCCCCAATCACTCGCATTTAAAGGTTGCTTTTTTTTTGGAACCAATCAATTGTGTCTTATTTAAGATTCAAATCTTACAGAGTCAGACATTAGTTGCCTTGTTTAGTTGGAGGATTCTTTTTGTTGCCATCTTCACGTGGAGATTGTCATTTTACATTGCCGATTTTTTTGAATTCTTTCTGTCCACATCTGCACGCCGAGGGTGAGACAATTGTGGCTTGTATTTATTCAGCCTTGTAATATTGTGTTTGTGTGGCTGCTTGTGCTTGCCTATAGGGGGGCTGGTCCTATTGACCTTAACTATAGCTGTCCAGCTAACGGTATCTTGTACTTTTTTGTGTGACCTCAATTTAGAAAACATGCAAATATGAACTTTAGATCATCTGTGATGTTCAAGTTAGTTTTTCAACTATGAACAGCACGCTTTACTCCACAGGTCCTCATCATTACATGTATGAAATTCACACTGTCGAGCCAAAACGGCCCCAAACATGTGCTGGTATTGAATGCTTGCATATGAAACTCTGTACTTATGCTCCATTTCACATACATTGTCTGGGTTTTTGTTATATTCATAAACAGCTTGAAATACTAACACTTCCATTACTCATTACGGTGGAGGCGACAGTGGCTCAGGGCGTAGATTGGTCGTCTGGTAATCTGAAGGTTCCTGGTTCAATCCCAGCTCCTCCCGGCAGTGTGTCGAAGTGTCCTTGAGCAAGACACTTGACCCCTAATTGCTCCCGATTAACTGGTTGGTGTCTTGCATGGTCGCCTCTGCCATCGGTGTGTGAATGTGTAAGTGAACGGGTGAATGCGAGGCATAAGTTGTAAAGCAAAGTTGGATAAATGCAGTCCATTTACCATTTGTTGATATTTAGTACGCTTCCAGAGCCATCTCTTGGCAACATTACCGTTGTTACTCTTACTTGTTCAAAGCTCCTTTCTCTGAAGTAAGTTACATGCACATTGTGTCATGTAGATCTATAACACCTTTATGCTGGCCTGTACCAAGGCTGCAAAAATTGTTCAATTATTCCTTCTACAAAAACACATAGGTGCGCACCATTTGAAAATCTATTCTTGCATGTTATGTCCACAAGAGGGCAAACCAATACAAGAGACATAAAGGTTACTTTATTTGTCAATTACACAAGGCAACTGAAATGTGTTCTCTGCATTTGACCCATCCTAAGGAGCAGTGGGCAGCCACAGTGCGGCGCCCAGGGACCATCTCCAGTTGTAATGCCAGTAACTCTGGTCAAGGGCGATGGCAGGAGTATACACACACACACAACAACCTAGCATACATGTCTTTATTATGGTGTGGGGGAAACCGGAGGACCCGGAGGAAACCCACGCAAACACGGGGAGGACATGCAAACTCCACACAGAAAGGCCCCCCCACCGGGGTTTGAACCCAGGACCTTCTTGCTGTGAGGCAACAGTGCTAACCACTGCGCCACACATAACTAGTAGAGGTAATACTTAGTACAATAAACATGACATGAATGCAGTCAAGTTGTGTGGAAAAAAACGTAAACATGTCATGAACATTCAAAATGGCTTTTAAGATCTACATACACAGTAGGCCTACACCATACAAAATAGAATAATGTATACAGTATATAGAATGGACATTCACATGTCAACGCTCTGAATGAGGTGTGCCCGCATGCCACACTCAATTGTGTTCAGCTCCATACAACTGCCTACCAACATCTTTTTCCACAACAGCAAACAAAGCAATAAACACTGCCTGCTTTATATGGACATTATGTCTGAATATTTGTGTCCATATAGCCTGTCTACTCTAATTACACCTTGATAATGTACTCTGCATATTATCTCCCCTTCATTCCACTACTCTCATGCATACACGCTGGACACACAGCCTGACCTGCGGTTCATGCTTGCCACCCACATACCCCCTTGCTCGCCGGGCTGTGATATGCACTCCACTGAGTGCACTCCTCTAGTTTATTTATATATTCAGTCTGAATGTCATTCTTTGTGTATGACAAAATCATCACTGTATGCATCATCTGAATAAATCTTATCCAAAAACATAATGCCACAAATCTAAACAATTTTCTATTTTACACAAACGCACACACACACACACACAAGATCG
>OMKL01011833.1:2658-21290 GCA_900302295.1 Parasudis fraserbrunneri
GGGGGTTAAAGATTAAAAATATCTGCAGCCAAAGCTGTGCTTCTCTGGCACTGACACTATTAAGGTTTGAAGGTTAATGGTCCCAGAGGTTAAAAAAAAAACCTTATTGGAATCTAGGCCAAATGGCAAAGTCTTCCAACAGGCAGAATATAAGATGACAACTTCCCTGGACCCATTCCATTTCTTCATATACTCCCTACGGTGTAGGACAGACTACGCGATTTTTCTAATTGTGCCCAGCAGTGGAAAGTGGGACCAGTTCACATTAAACAACTGGTCAAATGTTGGAAAGATGTGTGCACTACCGTGACGGGGGGAAGACTTGGCCTGGTGGATTCAGACGTGTTTGAAAAGAAATCGAGGCCTCCAACTAGTCTGGAGTTGATCAGGAGGGCCTCTTTCTGAACTCTTTCAGAGGATGTTCTGTGCCGACCATCTGACCAGACCGCCCCGACTGGCACAGATTCACCCTGACCTTGAAATTCAGTTTGGATGGCCATACCGGAGGTGGGGCAAAAGGCATGTACCGAGAACCAGACTTACTCTGCAGGCTTTCAGTATGCTCCCTGTTTCCTCGTGTATGTAAACATCCAATCAGTCAAATCTCTTTCTGGCTACAACTTGTCGTTTTTGTGAATCTTTTACTCTGTTGTAAGTGTGGTATGTGCAGCACAGTCCTCTGATTTGACCATGTATCCTATGTCTAGATGATGAATTGCTCCCCGACACACAAAGAAATTGGGTGAGTAATGTTCAATAAAAATGCAAGGTTCACTATCATACCAATGTCATTTTCTCCTTTATGTTTTCTCCTTTTCCCAGTTCTTTTTGGACCTTTGCCATTAGCCATGCCGTGGCCCATGGCGGTGCTTACCACAACTAGACTAAACTGGTAAGCAGGGTGTTCTCTCCACTGCTTAGTGCTAATGCTGTATTGACCTGCTACATGTTAACCTGTTCGGCAAACAGTAGCAATTTATCTCTGCTATCGATCGAATGTAAATAAGCATAGGCAGTGCCACCTGAGACAAACAAATGGTGATTCAGGGGTTTACCTTGACACTGGCAGCTACGCAGCCTGTCTATTGAACGGCAATGATACGTTTATTCTCAGAATTATGAGGCGCCGACGAGGGTTTGATCAATTAAATAATTCACTTATCCAAGGATATGCCCGGTGACCGCTCAATATCTAGCCATGCAATTGAAAAGGGATAAAAGATGCCGCATTTCAGCAGCAGTAATATTACACCGTTAACCGGGAGCTGTATTTCAACAGGCTTTCAGTGATTTGTGCACAGGCATTACCCCCTGTATAACACACACACACACACACACACACACCCACACACACACGCACGCACGCACACACACACACACCACCCACCCATCCCTCTTCCTCGCTCTCCTCGCAGCATAGGGAAATGCATCACTTAATTGAGAGGATTTTTCAGAGGCTTTATGGGAGAAAGCTGTGAGCTCGCTCCTCCGTCTCTCCAGGAGAAATGTATTTACAACACATCCAAGCCCTGTGTCATTTCTCACATCTGCCTGGAATAATGCTGTGTATATATTCTGTTTCCACTTGACACACTTTCATTTGTTTGGATGGTTCAAATGTGCTTGGTTCTCATTTAATGTCTCCTCTGCATAATGAAACAGGACCAGATTTCCATAAATCACAATCCATGTTCGAACCCCATCACAGCTCTATGGGTTGATGGTTTTTCTCTTCATATGAGAGTAAGCTACTTGCACACATTATTAGACATAAATAATTGGGAAGGAATACACTTTCAATGATTAATGGCTGTGATTTCTTTTGGGAACTTTGCTCCTGTTCGGTTGATGGTTGCTTATACAATCAATTATACTCTTAATATGACCCGAGTTATTCTAGTAAGGATGTCTTTTCAGAATTACACAGACCTAATATACTGTAGACCTTTTCAGAAGAATGTCGTTGCTAGGGAACCAGCTTGGGCCCAAGTTTATTTCCTGTCAGCGATTGTTATTAGCGAACGCTGCGGCAACTTTCCTTGCACTGCAGCAGGAATACACTTAGGATGTCTATGATGTCTTGTTTGAAACGGTCCGTGTGTGAGGGAGGTGTTTAAGACAGTTTAGCTGCTGATGTCATTCAGATGTCATTGATGATTGCAGTGGGAAAATCATTGCTAAAGGCAACAGCTGCTTAATTAATTTTTTTTTAACTAATGGCAGTTCCTGGCTGTCACTCCTCTGAAAAAGGCCTGTGAAACCATAATTGACATCATTCATTTTCAACTCAATCAAAATGCATAAACAACAGACAGAAATAGATCCAGACCTAATTCTTTAATGTGTTTCTGCTTCCACACATCACCCAGTTGGAGGAGATGTTATAATCTGCTTATTCCAGATTCCTGTAAATATACATTAATTCAATGGTTCTCAACCTTTTTGGTTTGTGACCCCTAAAAATAGAGGGCTGCTTGTTTGCAATCCCCAGACATAGTCAAGCATAGACAGTATGGTGAACTTTGACACAAAATAATGACCCCCCTCAAAAAGAGCAAAATGATCTTGAAACAGAAGGATTCACCACTTGTTTAAATACATTTCCTGAAACAAGTCCAGTTGGATTGGAACAGGTGAAATCCTCTCACCCTACTAGCACATTTTTTCACACATTTTTTGATGACAGGATTTTAAGACTCAATATTAGCTTAAAATACTTTTTAAGATGGAGATTCTTTGCAATGCATATGTAGCTGTGACAGATAGTGGGAACAAGCAATGTTCTCACTATCTGTGTTAGTGGTGGTGGTGGTGGTGGTGGTGGTGGTGGTTGTCACTGATTAGTTGAGTGAATGGAGTTTGATCATTCACATCAAAAGCATTTCACTATTAAAGGTGGGGTAGGCAATTTCAGAGAAATGATCAAGAGTGAGCTTACATGTCCAGCAGAAATAGAGCAATTCTGCATCACTTTTCAAGCCCAGCGCCGTGGCAACAAAGGTTTTCCACAGACTGCCAGAGGCACCACCAGCCATCTCTATGCCAGCAGCTTTTAAACTGGATTTTTCAAAACATAATAAGAACTATTTCCCGGTCTCTGATTGGCAGGTGGTTTTGCACACTGTGTGCACTTTTCGACGGGGAACACGATGGTGGTGTTAGTTTTGCCGTGTGACTCCCGGAACATCACTCGGCAGGCCAGAGAGTTCTGCTTGGTAGTTGAGATTACATTTCAGTGGTATTCCCGGGGTCGCAGTGGAGAACCACCACCATGTTCCTCGTCAAAACGTACATCGCCTGGGGAAGACCTCCACCTGTCAATCAGAGGCTGGGAACTTTTTTTTCTTCTTTTTTTTGTGTGAAAAACACAGCTTAAAGCTGCTGGTGCCTCTGGGAGTATGGAGAACCTTTGTAGCGCATGCAGAGCACACAAGCACCGAGCTTGAAAAGTGACGCAGAGCTTTGCTCTATTTCTGCTGTACATGTAAGCTCGCTCTTGCTCATTTCTGTGAAATTGCCCACTCCACCTTTAACAGCAATATTTCATGCAGGGTTTTTGTGTGTTGCAAAAGCACATCGCTCATGATAATACCATAATGTGACACACATACATTTACACTATGGTATGTGATTTATCATGCTGTTGATACCTGTTATCTGATATTGAATTGCCTCTGTGCGAGTCGTTGTATGTACAGTATGTATTCTGTGTGCGCCGTGTGGGTCTAAGATCTACACAGAGATAGCAATCACAGCTGTCCCCAGAGCAAGGTCCTAATGTGTGGAGGAGGTTTATTGTTGACACCTGCACTCTGAGCCACGAGCCAAGCTTTGATTGAACACTTTAATGCTGTTTCTGTACCGCCTCCAACTTTACACACCGCAGATGGTCACTCAATCACTTTCTTATCAAGAGAGGCTGTCACAGAGACTGCTACTGGAGAGAATGGGGCTACAGAGAGGACTGTAACATTACACATCTGAGGCCACTAGTATGGCAGCTATTTTCTATCCTATATAGCAATGATACATACAAATCTTAAAAGAATGTTATATAGTCTAACTCCACATACACGATTTTAGAGAATCTACAATATATTGCGAGGCAACCAATAATCTAACATACATATAATAGTATTATTAGAAAAAACTGAGATGAAATTAGTAAGGTAATGAGATTTGAAGGCAGAAACCACAGTATATGTGTCTGATTAAACCTTCTGAAGGCAGAAACGATGTAGAACTATAGTGCCGGTGCTAGCCTCTCTGAGGCCCTAAGCAAAATTCTGCTGGGGGCCCCCCTACTTGACTTGTGTAAACCATTTGCCACACAGTCACTTCTGGACTGAAATGTGAGGACTGTTTAGACTCAACCATTTAATTATGTACTTATTCCACGTAATTGACATGGAATGTCAAATATCATATGGAGTGAACCTTTAATTGTCTACATAAACTGAAAAGTTAGATATTGTCACATTAGCTATTGCCACATTAGCTTTTAGCTAGCACATAGCCTCTGGTAGAAGAGAGAGTTGACCGAACCCATCCAAACCTGTTTTCTCAAGTCTCATTTACTAGTAAGACATTGACCAGCATTACCAGCTAGCAATTGCAAGCATAGCATTAGTCTACTCTGTATTTGCTGACAATAAACAAAGCTTCACCTCAACACCATTTAGCTATTTGGAGAGGAGAGAAAGCAAGTTTACCTGCTTGCTGCCCCTAAAGGGAAATCACTGTTCTCATCCTCACTACACTTTGTCAGCATTAAAATGCCACTTTAGTACTTGGGGGAGACGGGGATTGGGGCCCCTGAACAGCATATGGGGCCCTAAATAACCTTCATAGTGTGGATATAGGGCGGACCGGCCAAGTGTAGGTGTGTACATACAGTAGATATGTCAGTATCCTCAGGGAAGCAGGGAAGCTCATACTGTTGCTAGTTTACATTTACACTAGATAGTGGAGTCAGCTGTGGTTAGCAGGGAAGGAAATGCTCCTTAGAGTTACAACGCAGTCATATTATCTAGTCTCAGTCTGAGCAGGAGCCCCGGAGGAAGAGATCGATATTAACACACAGGCTATTATGGATCACTGGTGCTTCCCAGGCAATCAGCGCGATGTGTTGCTAGGAAACATTCCCACAGATCAGGGGGCGGAGAGCTGGTGAGGTGAGGACGAATACAGACACGGCAGAGTCGTTTGGTTTCCCTTAGCGTGGAATCCTCTGGATTGTGTATCCACCGTGTCATAACAGAGATGTGTGCGCAGTCCGGGGGCAGGGCTAGGTGGGCAGTGGACAAAAAAGTTACAACATTTAATTGCACAAATCTGTTTGCGGTCCGGAACAAAACATTACAGAAATTGCTCATTATAGCTGAGAATTAATTATTAAGGCAGTTGTTGCAGTCTGAGCCACTTAAGCTTCTAAGTGTACAGAGCTGAACAACCACACCTCCAGAACCCAATCGACTCCTCCATCCTTGTGCATCTGTGTTATGTATGTATGTTGTTTGTCTCTCTACCTCCGCCCCTTATTGTAAAGTGACTTTGAGTTCTAGAAAAGCACTATATAAATCTCATATTATTATTATTATTATTATTATTATTATTATCATTATTATTGTTATAAATCATTCATCTTTAAGTAAGGTATACCAAGTCCACTTTACAATATTATTAATGTATTAATAACAAGGTTTACAAACTAAATATTCTTCATACTGATGACAATCCGACATTATGTGTGCCTTATTAATAACACAGTTTATTTCCCCCTGGCTGCACGCACACCAATCGTTGTTGGTAAACATGAAACCCACAGGGGTATGCTAACCGGGGCCGGTCATTATAATTACTTCAAACATGATATTTTTTATGCTGAGTATTTTCAAAAATCTCCCTGGCGGATACAGGATGGAGTGGACCTGTGTTTCATATTTGCATTCTGTCAAACTGCAGAGTAGCCTGACAGCCAGACCGCCATTTTTTTTTTTATTTGATTTTTTTTTTTTTTACATGCAGTTCAGATCATTAAATGGCAAAATATGATTAATTATCATACACAACTACACTGACATCTGACATTATGATTCACAAGCATCTCATTGACCTTTTCAAAACAGAATACATTTACTGAGACACGGGGAAAGAGAAATATCTTTAGATGGTAGGTAGGTGTTAAGACAAAATTATTCAGAAAGGTTTATTTAGTACAAGAACATTATCTTGAGTGTCTTATGAAATATGCTGGTCAGAATATTGTAAAATGATAGCAGGCACAGAAATGGCTCACCTCCTGACACTGAAGTTGAAGTTGAGCCCGCGCACCATGTTATATCAGAGTCCTTATTTAACGATACATGACAGTGTTTCAGTCCATGGTGGATCTTTGTCAGGTCAAAAACACCTTTTCACTCACTCAGTTGTATAGAAACAATTCTATAGAAGTGATACACGAGGCGTGATGTAAAAACAGTTTAAGACAGCCAGGTGAAGCCCATCATGAACATACAATTTTACTATGATAGAAAAACGACAGTAATAATATAACATATAATTAATAAGATGTAGAGGAAAAATACATAGGAGAAAATACCTCTAGAATTGTATCCATATAGAATAATGCTACTGTTGGACTCCAATCGAACCATGTTTAACTTCCAGACATTGGCACAGATTTGACTACATTCATTTTAAATTCCAATCTCATCTGTATTTTCATGTGATGTATGTTGATACGACGCCACTGGATTCGGCATGATTAAAAAGAAATACAATGGTCAAAATTATCACATTTGATCAACTCTGCCTGCCCACAAAGCTTTACAGAGTGGTTGTTAGATGGACATAGTAAGGATTTTGGTACAGTGAATGCTGCTGCCTCCTGACTCCAACAAGTACTTCAGTATACCAACACTGACGCAATGCTGCCCTCATTTGGAGTACGCTGTCACTTCATGTAATCCCTCATGCGCCAATGGAATCTCATTATCCTGGAGAGTAACTGTCACAATGACACACAACTGCTGCCTTCAATAAAAATGTATGAGCTGCTGTATATTGATATTGAAATAATGCAACTAATAGCCAGGCACAATCTTTAAAATGCACAAATACGATTTTCTGTCATGAAAGTTAGCAACCAATAACGTTAGGGTCTTAATCCATTCCTCGAGGCTGGGTGATTGTTGATTCCTCTTTCAGGAATGACACCAATAACAACCAGCATTATTCTATGACATAAAATAAACATCCAGTGACTTATGGGAAACTATATGGGGCACTGCATTAAAGGGGAAATCCACCCACAAACAGAATTTATATCATGTTATTCCAATGATCTTGGACAGTTCAGTCAATATGAACACAGGCAACTGTCTCCCTAAGGGTGGCAATACACTGGGCAACATTTTGTGCAACCTGATTGGGCAATGTACATGCCAACAGGGAATTAAGTGAGACAGAGGGAAATGTATACAATAGAATTTATCTGGACAACAAGAGGTTGCCATGCAATCTGTACAAACGTGTTGAGACATCCGCTTGTCCAAAGCTGCCCAACAATTTTGCCCAAAAAAGCTGGCCAGTGTATCACCACCCTAAGCTGGAAATTAGTGCTTCAACACTTGAATTTGTGATGTCATCAAGTGACAATTTTTGGAGTTGGCCCATTGACAATGAATTAACCAACAACTTTGTGGGCTCGTAGAATTTTTGTTTGCTTATTCAAATGTAGGACTTACAGCTCTAAATCAAAAATGTGCCCATATCTAAAGTCGGCATGAGTACTGTCCTAGTGTCCTAGGAGTTGTTCCACTATTCACTGTCTATGGCGCAGCGCCATGCTTTGTCTCTTGATGACATCATCACTAGAGTCTCGTCTCTCTGCCGTTCAGTTTAAGGTGAGACATGTTTGATGTTTGCGAACTGAAACCGAGCTCAACGGTGTTCTAGAAATAGCACGTGAATTCTATTTTAGGGTGGATTTTCCCTTTAAAACTTTGGCTCGAGCCAGGACAGGAGTGTCTGGGCTGTGAGTCCATTCTCTGCAAGGGTATCGCCAGGAACAGAGGAGTAAATCTGCCCAGAGGACGAGTGAATTAAAGGAACACACTAAAGCTGATTTATTATGTCTATCATCTCACACATACCCTTGTGTGAGACACATGGCCTTGATGATTGATCTATTTACTTATTTCCATAAATGCATTTAAGACTTCCTGGAATATGTGACATCATATTGACATCACACATCCCAACTCTTCAACTTAGTAACTCTCAACAAAATGAATTCGAGCAAGACAGTTTATAGTTTTGGGATATGTGAGATTATGGGCATTTCTTTTTATTTTGGTGACGTGTTCCTTTAAGCTTATAAAAACACCAGCACTGGTGCATCAGACCCTGCAGAGGGTTTTTCTTACAGGCTGCTTGCTCTGCTCTGCTCTGGGCAGTGCTTGCTCCCGGCTACTGGAGATGGACTGTCAGAGAGCAGAGCTGTAATTGGTCAGAGGGGGCTACCCCAAGAAGAAAGAAGTAACAGAATTCCCTACATGGGTCTAGCAGGTAGAAGATTACTTTATTGTCAATGCACATTGCTATTTGTCTTTTTTTCCACATATCCTTCCTAGATACACATACCCCCTGTACATACTGTTATGCATTAATCCGAGAAATCAGAGTACAGGGTTGTCTGCAGTGCAGAGCAATTTTGGGGTTCGGTGCCTTGCTCAAGGGCACTTAGGCACAGATGGTGGGCACTGCAGATCTAATACCAGCCACCCTTAAGTCATCAGCTCACAGCTGGAATAAACCTCCTTTCTGTGCCGGGAATTGAACCAGCAACCTTTCGGGTACTGGTCAACCTCTTTACATCTAGGCCATCCTGCCTCCAATCCTGCCTCCGCAGGATGCCTGATGAGATTTGGAAATTGACATGCTGCAAACTCAAACATAACACACACACACACACACACACAAATCCTGTGTCATTCCTCTTGTTGTTTCTTTCATCAAAGCTAAGTAGAAAGCTCACCCTTTCAAAGTATT
This sequence comes from Parasudis fraserbrunneri, assembly GCA_900302295.1. NCBI lineage: Eukaryota > Metazoa > Chordata > Actinopteri > Aulopiformes > Chlorophthalmidae > Parasudis > Parasudis fraserbrunneri. The sequence continues at coordinate 11,713 of OMKL01011833.1, forward strand.
CTGTTATTATCGTGAGAACCTAAAGGGTCAAACTTGAGTGAAAATACAACACCATCTGGTGTATCACTGTAACCACATTTCTGTCCTATGTTTATTACTTTGGATTGAAGCCTTTAATTTCTTTCATTTGTTTTGTATTGTTAGAGGAAAATTCCACTTTCACAGACTCAGGATTCTTGGTAATTATGTGACAGTTTCTAAGCCTGTTAAAATATGTTTTGGAAGTGTTAAATGTTTATTTACATGCTTGCAAATACTAGAGTAAACGTGAGCTTTGAGGTGTAGTGGTTATCTGAAATTAATAAATATATTATTTTCCATCAGATAGTCCGACCCTTCAAATATGATTAACCACATATATCTAAAATGCAAACCTCAGCTGGTATTTCTGTTTTAAATGTGTCTTCCACTTGATATTTATTTGCCAGGCATAAAGCCAACCAGTAGAGAAATGAAGGATGCTCTAAAGCCAGACAGTTATTCAATCTGCCAAACTGTAGGTCTCTGATGCATTCAGAGCTGCACAAGAGTTAAAGGGATAGTTCTGATTTTTGGAAACCCTGACCCTATTTCTTACTTACCAATGATGATGTTGATCAGGAGTTAGTTAGGAGCTAGTATGAGGAACAGGTTCTCAGCACAATCCATGCTGTTCCTCATGCTAGCTCCGGCTAGTTAGCCACAAACCAATGCAAAGTGAAGGGGGACAAGCTCATCTGTACAAGCTGACTGAAGCTCAGTGAAATCTGCTTTGTGTGTCACAGTGTGGAGTAAATTTCAGTGAGCTTCGGTCCGCTTGTACAGACAGGAGTTTGTCCCCATTGACTTTGCACTGGTTTGTGGCTACCTAGCCGGAGCTAGAATGAAGAACAGGATGGATTGTTCTTAGAAAGGACACTATCGATCAACATCATCATTGGTAAGTATAAGAAATGGGGCTAGGGTTCCAGAAATCTGAACTATCCCTTTAACCTTTTGCAAGGTTAATATTCAACAGGACCACATTTTTACATATCAAATTGCCTGTCCGCAGTACACACCGTAATTTAGCATTCAAACTGTGTGTTTGCTAAAAGAAATGTGGGCCTCTTGATTTGCATAGCATGCAATAAATTTCCTCCTCCACTAGAGGGAGACTTTGACCAGCCACTCAAGTGTCAAGGCCAAGTGTTTTGCGGTACAAATTAAAGTTTTGTTTACACTGTTGCAATTAATGAATTTATTTAGGCCCCCCAGACTTTTCTAGGATTCAATTGCTTCTAATAGTCTGGTAATCACTGCAAAATAACAAACAATTACCAGATGTCCATCCAATTGATGGTCCTCCACCTGTATGGTGGTTATTGATGTTGACTTCAGTGGATGTTGACTATAATCCCTATCAGGGATAGTGAAGGGTAAACCCATCTTAACTTAGTTTACTCACCTTTTTTATTTGTGAAATCAATTTCACCTACCTTTTATTTGTGAAATATAGAGTTTAGTCACCTTTTTAAGATAATATAAAACTTGATTCCAATTCATGGGATAGATTATAATAAAAAGTATCAGATTAACGCAAGTAATATGAAAGTAGCGTCCTCTTGAGGAATTAAAAGAAAACAATCCTATTCTGAAAAATAATAATAATGATACTATTCTGAAAAAATATGTGTTTTTTTTCTTTCTTATATCGGTGATGGTTTTTGGCATTACTACAATTGTGGCCTGGAGTTCATAGTTCACCCACCATTTATTTTAACCACCGCAGCACTGTGTAGACAGATACATAATGAACATCACCAGGCCTCTCTGACATCACCTGTAGCAGTGATTTCCCATTGACCAGAGGTTTTCTGTGGGTGGGACTAATCCATCTGTATGAGATGTGCCGTAGGGCCCTTCTTTGGCCCTGCCCTGCCTTTCTGACCCCAATATGGCTGGATGATCTCTAAACAAAGCTCCCATGACCTAGGAAAGCTTGAGGAAATAGGGGATGAAGACAGAGATGTCAAAGCAACAACAGACTCGTCCCCATCCAACCCATGTTTGAATTATTGGGCTACGTTCTGTAACATGGTGGCTTATTCTGGTTGCCCCTTTGAGCTGTTATTGACTTTTCTGAACTTCATAGTCCAGGATGTCATTACTGAATGTTTTCTCTTCTGATGCACTAACATAGCGATTGATAAACAGTGACCTTATCAAACCAGTATACCCCAGTAAAGAGGGATTATAGCTTTCACTTCATCAGGTCATTCCTTAAGTTGTTTCAGACTCCCAATTTCTAGTCAACAATCTGAAACAGGCAGCTGTTGAGTCAGCAGTAATTAGCTGTACTGTGTCAGACACCAAACAGGTTGTGTTGTTTTCATGTGGGGGGTTAAATGGCACTTCCCCCCGTGGAGTCCACAGGTTGCCACTGGTGTACAGCCTGTGGTTGGGACAACACCTTGGAGCCACACAATTACACCAAGGTCATGGAGAAGAGGAATGTTCGGCTGATTAGTCCGGGGGGGAGACAAATGCACGATGGTAATTACTTCCCTTTACCCAGTAACCTGCAGAGCCCAGCGCTCAAATGTCTGAATCGAATAGACATGAGTTGCCCTTTTGTTCATTGAGGATGATTTAACATCTAATCTTGACCCGTGAGATTGTTTCGTGGTCCTAAATGTTAATTGCATTATATGTATGTGGGATGGGGAGGACAGCACAGTTGTACTCGTGGGGAACACGGTGAGAATATAGGCTAATGATCTCTGGGTGAAGTTATTGATCATCAGTTGCATGAGAAAATCTCGCGTGGCGACCTCTCACGAGGCCGAGTTAAAGCCGTATTGGACTGACAGTCCAGTTTCACTCCCCATCGAAAGTGCGCCTTGCGAAACAGTGGGAGGCGGTGGAAGAGAAACTATTGAAATGACAAGAAACAAGAAACAAAAAAGACAGAAAGTATATCTGTGCTGGGGTAGATTCCATAATACGTCACTTTTTATCAAAGGTTTTTCGCGGCCCTTAACAAAGAGTCGCCCTGTTATTATTATGAAATAGGCCTATAGACTATCATATATTTAGGCCTATTTATATGAATGCAAGTATTGGCTTCAAATGTACGGCTCTGTGAACCGTTCCAAAGGCCTCGTTCAGTAGGATATTTAGGCTACATTCTGATGTGAAAAAATGTCTATTGCACCTTTTCCCCCCACATACCACACATTTTTAGACATTCAGCCTATTTCTTGTCCTGTGCGTATTGTTTGGTTATCAAGGGGGGAAAGCATGAGCATAATGCCAGGTTATAGTAGTAAGAGTCAAAATATAGATTATTACCATGAGCTTACTATTTGTGGGCCTAATGTCTCTTCAGAGGATTGGTCGACGTTTTTATTTTACAGGTTTTTTTTAATCCCACAAACATCATCATTGTCATAATAATAATATAAAAAAGATGTAATATGGCGATGCTTGCTCAAATATGATCAGTGAAACCAAAAAATATGATCCTAAATAATATATAGCCTAACTTAATTTTACAGCGTAGCCTATGACGTTTCAGCATTGTCAAACAACATTTGGGGGAAATATGTTTTTGCATGCGTCTCTTGTTGATACCACACTTCTAACACTTGAGAGATGTTTATTACAAACGAATTCCTTTAAGAGATCGTGGCGGGATTTTATAAACAAACTCAGGCCTTTGTTGGTCATGCATGAAAGTCAGGAGAGTCCAAACACAACGAGATAATCGTGGCCCAGCCCTCTCACACTTGACAATGTTAGCCTTCTGTTTTAGGTTTGTTTGAGAATATTTCTTTCTAAATAAAAATGCTTATTGATGAGACGTTTAACCTATATTATAATTGTATGTGTGTGTGTGGGGGGGGGGGGGGTGTCTGCGAGATTTGTTTACATGTCTTTTTTGTACAGTCTAAAATGAATTACGCGTGCGTAATGACGCAAAGGCCACTTGCATGCCCAAAATATATGGCTTGAAAAATAACATAAAGCTCGGTATTTAGTCGCCTATCCAAGGCAGTATCGGTACTCATTGATAGGGAGATTCCTCTTAAGACAATGGAATGAAGCGTGACAAAAAAAAGGGGGTGTGACCGTCCCAAAAGTTCATTCAATGAACCTGCTGGCTGCGGGTGCAGCGCATAAATACTCCTCCCCCGGGTCTGACTTCAGTCCTCAGGGAGACACCGACGGAGAAAGGTTTGGGGAATCCTATATCTTCATGTTTGAAGTCAGAGCGCGGTTAATACGCCACTGAATAGAACGGATTATGAATGCTTTTGGACATCAGCCATCTAACCAGCAATCTAGTCCTATTCAGCATCACAGCGCGCAGGACCTCCTGGATATGGCCGTGTACTGTGACAACTTCGGCATGTACCAGCAGAACCTCCATCATCACCCCCAGAGGCCCCCGGCACATCCTCCCAGCTATGGACTGGGAGAGTACAGCTCGCCGCCCACTAACCCATACCTCTGGCTGAATGGACCCGGCATAAACTCGTCTCCTTATCTTCCAGGGACGAATGGGACATCATATATTCAGTCTGGATATGGAGCAAACCAGAGACAGTTTTTGCCGCCTCCCACAGGTTTCGGCGGAGCTGACCTGGGATGGCTCTCTATATCCAGCCAACAGGAGCTTTTCAAGATGGTCAGGCCACCTTACTCCTACTCGGCACTAATAGCGATGGCTATTCAGAATGCTCAAGATAAGAAGTTGACGCTCAGTCAAATCTACCAATATGTGGCCGACAACTTTCCCTTTTACAAGAAGAGCAAAGCTGGATGGCAGAACTCAATTCGACACAACTTGTCACTCAATGACTGTTTCAAAAAAGTGGCACGGGATGAGGATGATCCTGGTAAGAATATATATATATATATATATCTTTCCTAATTATTATTATTATTATTATTATTATTATTATTATTATTATTAATTAGCCTGTTTTGCCATACAGAATTGAGTAGGCCTATTGTGTAATCGTGCTATGTTACCCAATTAATTACATTGGCTAATAAAACATATGCCTCTATTTCTTTTTAGGGAAGGGAAACTATTGGACGTTAGATCCAAACTGTGAGAAGATGTTCGACAACGGGAACTTCAGAAGAAAGAGAAAGAGGAGAGCTGACTTGAACGGGGACACCAACGCTCCTTCAGTCAAATCAGAGGACAACGCGCTCAAGATTTCCGACACCGCGAGCATCTTGAGTTCATCCCCGCCAAGTCTACAGAACTCCCCAAGTTCCTCCGAGCCCAAATCTTCTCCGTCTCCGTCCATCGAACACAGCCCCTGCTACAATAACTTCGTGTCCAACATGAACTCAGTGCTGACGTCGGGGAGTAACGGCGGCACCAGAGGCAACAGGGACTTCGGGTCTGGGCATCTTGGGGATTTGTCCCAAACTAGAGAGAGCATGTCTGGATTTGGCTCCTACTCGCCCACTCTAATCTCTCCTTTGAACTCTGACAGTACGCACCTCACCTCCAACAGAATGAACTATTACTCATCAGCGCAGAGCAACGGAAGCCTCAACAACCCGCTTTCCACCCATTTTAGTGTTAATAATCTGATATACAGCCGGGAGGGAACAGAGGTGTAGGCTGCCTCAACGTTTCATATGTTGCCAGCGTAATTAGCCCATATGGACACAGTGTTAATGGCTCAATGGATATGAAATCCCTCCATGACTGACTGTCTTTGTCTCTTACTGATTTTGCAACTGTAAAAAGGGTTTTATAATTGTTGTATAAAAGGATGTCCATGAGGAGATAGTCCAGCCTGCTGGTCCTGGGCAATTCACTTATAACGTTTTTAATGGCTTATTGTAGCTTTTTGTTAACCCCTCTTTTGTAGGAGGCTACTCTGAAGTCTTAGAAGAGAACACCTATAGGCCTGTGTACAGAAATTATTTTCATAACAAAGAACCTTTGTAGGCCACTAAATGTATTTTTTAGAATGATTGTTTTGTGTTTTATTTAAACATGGTCAATATTTGAATAAAAGTCATGTATATTAAATCAGTGAATAGGTTTGTGTGGTATTTTTCCAGTTGATGAAGACAAATTTAATTTATCATATTTTTAGGCTATTTGATTCATCATACTTTCGTACAGAATCGCCTACAGTAGGCTCTACAACACAAGCCCCTAATTCCACAACAGAGAGGAGATCTGATGTAATTTGTAGCCCTGTTTTAGCCCAATGATGAAATAGTGAGGCTTTATCTTCATTACGGCTCCTTTTGAATACAGTTAAGCCAACAGAAGAGGCTACTTTAACAGGATAATAGTTTAGCCTATTTTGTGAAGGTAGCTAAATTTATATAATTTTTCAATGAAACCCAAATACAAATATTTTGAATCAGTTTGTTTGGCTATGCCCTATTTTTCTAAGAATATCAAAATAGTAACCGTTAGGTTATTATAAATGAATATGGCATGGATTCCAATACCTACCCAACAACTTTGGTTTCTGAACATTAGGAAAGGCTGTGCAAGTCCTGCTTAATGACGATGCATCTGTGGCACTGACAGTTGTTAACAGGGATGCAGGGTTAATCGAGCGTTTGAATTAATCTAGAGACCCCGCTGCGCGCTCTCTCTCTCCTCCTTCCATTCACTGCACTTACACAAACCCTCAGTCAGGCAAGTAATGGGCCCCGCCAGCACAGAATATTCTCCCAACGCTGTCCCTTTGGTCCCACAGGAAACGAATAAATAAACAATTCAATTATTTTAGAAACGGCAAGTACGCTAGGCTCTTGGCCTTTAGGTCAAGTGGTTCCTCAAATGCCTGAGAACAGTAGGCTACCTACATGGTGTGAGACAGACATTTTCTGCTTGTCACTTCTAATGGACCCCGTTTCAGTAAGCAGTGAGACCTTTAGGCTACTTCCACCAAGTTCAAGAGTTATTTTTCTTTTGTTTTCTGACAGTTTTATTCACCTACAGCACCGGTTGATGCGGGGGAAACCTGTTTCAGTAGGCCTATTCCAGTCAGTCGTTTTGTTTGTCAGTCCACCTGTCTCAATTTACACCCCCCTCCCCCTCTTAATCGTAAACCTCATCACGCAAAACGGTGGGAAATATTTTCGTGTGAGGATGCTGGCAATTCGATTTCGTTTAACTGTGAAACATTCTGGAAGAGCATCCGCTGAGCGATTCATGTGAGTGCTAAATAGCATGTAACGTGCCTTTGTTGTGTATGTGCGCCTATCTGGGGGACACAAGAGAAAGCCTGTTCTTGCTCTGTTGCAGGAGAAAATATTAAATGGCTCCTCCAACGGAAATGTAGGCAACAAACGACTTATCAGCGTGCTCAACGTCGTATTTTGAAACAATATGGGGTACGCATGAAATCAAAGCATGTAAATAAAAGGAAACACCTCTTAATTGGTTTATAATTGAATGCACTCAGGCGCTCTGTTGTTTCGAAGAAAGAGAAATTAATTGACAAGACTTTCGTGCCCCTGCCTGGGACACAATGGAAGCTGGCATTACAGCAGATCCCCTCCTGGGCTCGAATGAAAATATTGCGACCTGTGGATCTGGGAACAAATTATCTCACCAAGGCCACATTTTGCTCTATTATCTATGAAGCAGGGCCATGAATCAAACAAAGAGGATTTTTGTCGTACTGAAGCGGGTTCTCACAGCAGCAAGATTGCTGTTGAAATCCTCATGACCATCCAATGAATAGAGTATGAAGCCTTTCAAAATTAAAGGTCTTTTTTTCTGAAATATAAAACCACTTGGTAAAACGATTTGCAATCTCCAGCATACAATAAGCAGATTATAGAAGTAAAGAACATGACTATTCAAAATATTTTCAGTGAATAACTTAAAGGCCCTATCCGTAATGGGTATAGCCCTACCACCAAAAAAACTAACAAAACGAAAACGAATGGAGACATGTTAGAATTTTCTAGTTGTGAGTTTTTGATACAAGGCCTACTTAGACAGTTATGAGTTTTAATTGTATTTGCTCAGTTTTGTGGCTATAAACGGTTTGTTTACGTTGGTAGTGTTTGTAAACACTGGAATAAAACAGATCTATATTCTAATTTACGATGGGTCAAGGAAGTTCCAAAAAGCTTATTCTCCATCAACAAATCAAACACTTAAATGATGTATGTGAAAAGCCTAATTTACACATTTACATGGTAAAAAATTCCAAATTGTGGTTTTAATTTGAAATTCATCAGGATACATAATTGAATAAGTTACAAACACAATACCTAAAGTTGCATTAGTGACTTGGTGTCCCTAGTTCCCATACAATGATTGATCTCTGCCATCTCTGTTCTTAGAGTTGCAATGCTTCAGTGCCCTTTGCCTGCAAGGCACATTTACCTGACCCCTATGAATATTAGTCAGACCAACCCGGGCCCCCAGTCTCCCATCCATGATATACCTGCTTTAGGGGCCAGGCCCCAGGGCTAGGGCTAGGCCAGGCAGAATGCCTCTACAGACGGGTGCATCCCAGCCCCAGTCCCCAACAGAAGCCCAGTGGGATAAACCTATAATGAGAGGTTTGAGGCTCACAGGGTCACCCCCTCCAAAGGAAAGGAGGCTCATAATTGAAGGACCCGGTGGTTTAGACCTGGATTATTTTAATCCCGTTTCCCCCAACAGGACAGGAAGTATCAGCTCCTCCACAAGTCATCTGATGCCAAATCTAGACCACAGGGAAGTTAGAAGCATCAGGGAAGTGGTGTTTCCTGACATCAGCTTGCCGTCTGCATGGAAGCGTGCACATGCGCAGACAGGGCCCAAGGAGGGCTTGAGCCCCTGCCCTTTTCCCCTCAGAGTCAAAAAGTGTTTTTTAGCTGGTGTTTTTTATTTAAAAAAAACAAAACAAAATTTAATTGAAATTCTATCAAATATAAAGAGGGAAATGTATAGTAGTCTCCGTGAAAAAATATACCATATTAATTTAAAAAGTACTCCGCTCTCCATGTTATGAACATAGTGTTTGATTATGGATGGCGGTGGTGTGGCAACTTAGGGGTGGAAATAGTGTGTGTGTCGGTGGGATGAGTGCCCTTTTTTTTTTAGCTTGAGCCCCTGCCCCCCAAAATGTCTGTGCGCGGCCCTGCATGGGGGGTTTAGAGAGAGACATGGAACAACCTCAGCTGATTAGTAAAAATGAGTTTTCAGTCAAATCTCAATTGATAACAACAGAGTTCATCAGCGTATCCACAAAACAACAATATCATGAAGTTATTATCATATAAAATATATATATATATAAATATATTGTCAGATGCAACCCAATAAGCCATTTTCACATTTTATTCTTTTCTATTTATTTATGTATTTATTTAGTCAAATAGTGAGTTTGTCCAGTGCAGAAATTAAGTCTGAATTCTGACAGGGGAATCTCATTTGCACACTTGGTGTAGCCAGGAGTAGCGTCGCCTATGCAGCCTGAGGCCTTAAGTCTTTCTGTGTGTGTGTGTGGGTGTGTGTGTGTGTGGGTGTGTGTGTGTGTGTGTGTGTGTGTGTGTGTGTGTGTGTGTGTGTGTGTGTGTGTGTTTGAGTGCACATGTACGTGTGTGTGCATGTTCAA
>OMKL01011857.1:1044-11325 GCA_900302295.1 Parasudis fraserbrunneri
GTCTGTGTGTCTGTGTTTTTGTGTGTGTGTGTGTGTGTGTCTGTGTTTTGTGTGTGTCTGTGTTTTGTGTGTGTGTGTGTGTGTGTGTGTGTGCGTGTGTGTGTGTCTGTGCCTGTGTGTGTGTGTTGTGTGTGCGTGGGTGTGTGTGTGTGTTTGTGCGTGTTTGTTTGTGTGTGTGTGTTAGGTGTGTGGGTGTGTGTGTGTTTGTGTGTTTGTGTGTGTGTGTTGTGTGTGTGTGTGTGTGTGTGTGTGTGTGTGTGTGTGTGTGTGTGTGTGTGTGTAGGCCTACTACCTAACGTACCAGAGGATATGAGACAATAAGAGCACACTGGGACAAAACAGCTGAAAGCACTGATGGGAAAAATAAAGTAGACAATATAGCTAGTTGGTCACAATACTGTCATATTGACTTATCCTCTCTCCGACATAACCCAGTCACAGAGCTCAACAGTGAAGGCCATTGTGTGGTTTAGATTACACTGTGTACACTGCATGCGTGACCTAGATATGAGCATAGCACTCGTCACTTATATTCCCATGACAGCAGCAATGCCCATGCTGTGTGAATATGGAGCCTACAATACTATGCACAATGTTGTAATGACATGCAAGCTATTTCCTTTTGTTTTGTTGAATCACTATTCATTCTGCGCAGAGAGCCCTAATCTCTACTATTCCCTCGCAGAACTAATCTACATAAAAATGCATGGTATGCATGGATACTGTTTAGGACTATGAGTACTGGCGAAGCCTTGTAGTCGTGCATTTAAGTCCTGGCTGCCCAATAGAGAACCCTATAGTCCCAGTAGCAACAAAGAGTCGATATTTGTCCTTTCTGTCCACAGGGACAGACTACAGCAACTCTGCCCATGCAGGAACACTGGCGTCACAGACACACTCTCGCCTGGCATTCAGATTAACTATTAATAAGCCACTCTGCCCTCATTCCACAACTCTGTTTTTGAAGCACCCAATACCCCACACCGACCCCCCTCTTCCAATGTGTACTCCTTAATCCCATATAATTATATATAAATGATATAATTATTTCAGATGAAATAATATAGGCCAAGGATTCCATCCTCAGCTCAAGACCCAATTTGAGTAAATTCAGCAGCATCCTGAGAAAGATTGGTGGGTGGGTATAGCTCGAAGAGTTCCACTATATATCTCATAAAGCCATAGCTACCAGAAACAGGTCTGTGGCCCATAGTTTAAGAAATCATCTGTAGTAGGCGTTTAAATGGTAAATGTGTCTGATTTCTCACGGTTATTAGAGAGAATGACCGTACAAAGTCGAAGGCCTTAGTGCAGTGGCATGACATAGCTTATTTTTCTGTTATGTCTAGATGAGTGTGTGCTATGGATGTCGCGACTCGCCAGTAGACACTGCGGTTCACAGGAAGTTCCTCCCACCACTGCTGCTTCTGTGGCTGGTTGGAAGGAGGGGATGGGCAGACCGCCACTCACTTCCAAACCACTTACTCACCCAGTCGCCATAATGCGCAAAAATGTTCTCAAGAGTTTAATAAAACAGGTACACATCTATTGACCGACCATTAATCTATTCTGAGGCAGAGGCCTGTAAAAAGAGTAAATGAAAAAGATTCAGTTTTTAGTAATCAAATTAACCTCATCACCTTTATGACCCAATTCCTTCCCTTGAAGAGTTATTTACCCGTTTAGAGTTTAGAGCCATTTCGATGTAGGCTAACAATGAGCCACGTGGACTGGGAATGAATGAATGGCGAGATTGTTCGCTGTGTCGCAGTGGTAACCACACTAAAATATTTCACGCTGATAAATAAAGTTTTACAGTCTCTACGAGTGCTCCACATGCTTGTGAAAAACAATTACAGAAGGACCGTAATGTCATTGTCTATGATATTTGTTTCGCCTTTAGGGAAGTGGGACATTATGTTTTAGGATTAGCTGGTGAAGTCACACGTTAGAGAAAAATCAGATTGACAGTACAAGAAGACCAATGATAATTATCCATTGGAAACATCGTTGGTTTAAAATTGTGTCTATCAACGAGGTTTGTGACTATTAGCCAATGGCCATAAAGGATTGTTCAATCGTCGTCAAGGGAGGGTTCAATCGTCGTCATATATAAGATGGGAATTCCTTCTGTGCGCGCACTCAAGCTATCCAGTTGTTCCTGTGAGTGGTGTGTGTCCTACCTCCAGACAAAATGAGGGAAATTGTTCATCTTCAAGCCGGGCAGTGTGGAAACCAGATTGGGGCCAAGGTTTGTAATGTTTTGTTTTCATATCTAAGACGTAGGCTAAAGCAAAATCTTGGTCATTGTGGGTTTAGTTGAGACGCCGAGGCTTTGTGTGCCTGTTTGTATAACCACACCCTACGAATTTCACTTTGAATGAGTTGGCCTTCATGGCAAATTGCCATATCTTAATTGATATTGTTGGCAAATATTGGGATTGTAATGTCAATTCAATCACTTGCATCGTCCATTTAGCCAATTAAGCCATTATTTGTGATACATGGCATTTTCTCGAAACTATCCACTGATTATGTAAATGAAGAAGTATATGCAAAGTCTATTTTGCCAATATGTGTGGAATACAAACATTAAAACGTCGATTTTTGACGTTGATGAGCCCACTGTAATTAATTTGGCCCACTGCAATGCGCAAAAAAAGGATGTAGGTCTAACGTTACTTTATAGAGGCCAAATGTAATGCCATCGTTGTAATTAAACTATTGGAATTGTAACGAAACGCCAACGACGTTGAAATGATCGCTGCAAAAAATGTTTTTATGTTTTTCTTGATTAATGCCTACAAGGCCTACTTTTCATTGAGCGCGCCGCGCCCGGTTTTTCGGCGGATGTGGGTGGTGCCTCAGTGAATGACGTAGCAGGATTTTCAAAATCATAGCTGATGGGATTTCAGCCAATGGGGAGTCATGCCGCGCGCGCCGAATGCTGCATGGAGGGAGATTTTTATATTTAGCCATATTCTACTAATCTGTTTTTGTTTTTTTTTCTAAATGGAGAAATGTAGCCCATAACATAAAAAAGATGAAGTAGTTGATGCATAAGTGAAATCTGCCATTTTGGCTATTCTCTTTATAGGTGTTTATAGATTGCCTACCTAATTAAATAATTTTATCTTTCAGTTCTGGGAGGTGATCAGTGATGAACATGGTATTGACCCAACGGGCACGTACCACGGAGACAGTGACCTGCAGTTGGACAGGATCAATGTCTACTACAATGAAGCCTCAGGTACATTTTTAATCTAAATCCTTGATTAGATGAGTGTGACAATTCCATTTTGCTGAGTTCAATTGCTGTTGTGTTTGTCTGACTTGCCCTCTCTTCTCTAGGTGGTAAATACGTGCCCCGTGCCGTGCTTGTCGACTTGGAGCCAGGGACCATGGACTCGGTGAGATCCGGACCCTTCGGCCAGGTCTTCAGACCAGACAACTTTGTGTTTGGTAGGTCATTTCCTTAAGATTTGAAATTGTCATTGAATGTTGCCTATGACTCTCCTGTGAGATTGGCACTGACATGATGACTTGGTCTCGCAGGCCAGAGCGGTGCCGGCAACAACTGGGCCAAGGGCCACTACACAGAGGGAGCTGAGTTGGTGGACTCGGTTCTGGATGTGGTGAGGAAGGAGGCAGAGAGCTGCGACTGCCTTCAGGGTTTCCAGCTTACACACTCGCTGGGCGGTGGTACTGGGTCTGGTATGGGCACCCTGCTCATCAGCAAGATCCGTGAAGAATATCCAGACCGCATCATGAACACCTTCAGTGTGGTGCCTTCTCCCAAAGTATCAGACACAGTAGTTGAGCCCTACAACGCGACGCTGTCGGTTCACCAGCTTGTAGAAAACACAGACGAGACCTACTGCATTGACAACGAGGCCCTGTATGACATCTGCTTCCGCACCCTCAAACTCACAACCCCCTCATACGGTGACCTCAACCACCTGGTGTCTGCTACCATGAGTGGCGTAACCACCTGCCTCAGGTTCCCCGGACAGCTCAACGCTGACCTGCGGAAACTGGCTGTCAACATGGTCCCATTCCCCCGTCTTCACTTCTTCATGCCAGGCTTTGCCCCCCTCACCAGCAGAGGAAGCCAACAGTACAGATCCCTCACTGTGCCTGAGCTCACCCAGCAGATGTTCGATGCCAAGAACATGATGGCCGCCTGCGACCCACGTCACGGCCGCTACCTCACCGTGGCCGCCATCTTCCGTGGCCGCATGTCCATGAAGGAGGTGGATGAGCAGATGTTGAACGTACAGAACAAGAACAGCAGCTACTTCGTTGAATGGATCCCCAACAACGTCAAGACCGCCGTCTGCGACATTCCTCCCCGTGGCCTCAAGATGGCTGCCACCTTCATTGGCAATAGCACCGCCATCCAGGAGCTGTTCAAGCGTATCTCAGAGCAGTTTACTGCTATGTTCAGGCGCAAGGCCTTCCTTCACTGGTACACTGGTGAGGGTATGGATGAGATGGAGTTCACAGAGGCGGAGAGCAACATGAATGACCTGGTGTCTGAGTACCAGCAGTACCAGGATGCCACCGCAGAGGAGGAGGGAGAGTTTGAGGAGGATGTCGAGGAAGGGGATTTAGCTTAAATGAGTGTGTAATTGTGCTGTACCAAGCTGTATAATTCACTGACCTGTCAGATGACCTTTCCAGTGTTCCGTTATCTGTCCTTTATGTTTTGTCACCTATTGCTGTCTTTTCTTGTCTGTACAGAACTACATGTCAATAAAATTTCTTTTTGCTTAGTCTTGTTTTCCTGGTCTTGGTGATGTAACCTAGTGAATGTCTGGTCTTCAATTCACTGACTTTGATAGAAATAACTAGAAATAATACAGTCTCTTGAAGAATGTGTTTATTATATGAATGAAGGTGAAATATGCTACACTGTACATAAAGTGTGGTACTCTGCTAGTCTTACTGAAGAGCAGTACTTGGTACACAAAGGGTGAAATCCAGTCTATAGCATCCTTATTCCAAGTCATGTGCTAGTTGTCTGAGGCATAACGTTGGGATTTGCTTGTTTTGCAATGCCTTTGAAATCAGATTAGTGAGTTTAAATACTACATGGATTTCCTTGACAGACATAATACAATCACTGCTAAATGTATTCGACACCCCGAACATTTTAGGTGTATGGATAGCCACACCAAAGGCCAGTAAAGAGAACTTTAATTTTGTTTGTGTAATTAAGTAAGCTTTGTGCTGTGATGATGTAGAACTAAGTCATACTTAATGGAACAAAGTTCACTTACTGCATGACAAACAATGGTGTCATCTGATACAGTACACAGATATTTCTCTTGCCCGGCATAGGCTCATGTGACAGTTGGAATGGCTTACATGTTCCTAACACCTCAGGTCGCCCAGTCTGTATATGACAACATAAATATTCTAAGTGGACCCAAGTTTATTTCCTCTTGCAGTGTTTGCTAATATAACTGGTAATACTTGGGTCCAAGCTGTTCCCTAGCAACGCAATTCCACTGAAACCGTCTATAACAGTCATATTTTCTGAATTTGAGGTCTGTTATGGAGTACTATAGTCCTGGACAGAAGACTTTAGTTCTTTACTGACACCATATATCCAAGCAAGTACCACACCATATATATATATATATATGTGTGTGTGTGTTTGTGTATGTGTGAGAGAGTGTGCATGCATGTGTGTGTGTGTGTGTGTGTGTGGTCATTGCTGTATAACTTTTCTAAAAGTTTAAGTACAGTTTTGAATGAAGAACACATTTAAATTTTTTCCTATTCTGGTCACCAGGTGGTAGTGTTGGTTAAGCCATTCTTCTTTTCCACAGGAAATAGGCAAAGATACTTGTAGCCAACAGCAGCAGTGTCCAACAACACACTTTCTTCACCTGACCCTCCAAGTTCTGCTTTTGTCCAAAGCGTGACACAAAACCACTCTGCCAACGACAACAAAAATTTGATTAAATGTTAGTAGCAGAATTTGAATTATATGACTTTGTGCAATATAGCCTACAGTGGTAATAGTTTGAATAAAGGCTGATATGTCGAGAGTTGTATCCACAATGTAAGCTTTTCCAGAGGGGATATTCACTCAACCAGTCAACACTTACCCATCCACCCTTGTCCCGAATATCAGGGCAGATTACCCTCTCCACGTAGCCCCCCACACAATCTTTGAGCTGGGGCAGGACCCCCACCATTCCCCTCTCATGACAATGTAGGGCCATCTGGCCAGCCAGCACATACACTGACAGTACTGCGCTCCACGCCAGGTCCCTCCGACGCCCCCCAGGGGTGGGAGCAGCAAAGTGCTCATCCAGAATTGACAAGAGCATGAGGCAGGCTGAGTCCTCGGTCACATCCTGGAAGACACGAGGCCAGCGTCTGAAGAAGATAGGGAAGCGGATGAGTAGTTCGTCCCCGGCGTGGCGGAGGGCTGTAGTGCAGGCTGTAGGGGCAGGACCTATGGAGCCATCTGGCCCTCCAGAAGTCACATAGTCAATGTAGTCATGGGCCATGAGAAAGGCCTCTCTCACCAGTGGGTCAGGACTGTTCAGGCCAAGTCTGACCACCGGTTCCTCAGACTGACACATGGTCTTCTCTTTCTCCAATTCACTGATCACCAAGCCGTTGTTTTCATTAGATCACAGATAAGCAATTTATTATTCAAGGAACACTTAGCCCATTCTCTCAGTCACATCAATCACTCATGGAGGTTCAGAGATCCTGTTCCCTGAAATTACAACGGTATGGCATGTAATACATATTGATGATTGGGAAGAGTACACGCATGCATAACCATAACTCTGCCTTATTTGATTGCTCTTAAAAGACCAATCAGTAAAGAAGTATTCACGACTCACCCCATCCTCATTAAAAAAAAAAAAAAAAAAAAAAAAACCAAGTGGTCCCAAAAGACACACACAGATGCCAAAGGAGAAGAAGTCAGCAGGTGATGGACCAGAGGGGTCCAGAGGAGTGTGTCTCTGTGTGTTTTAGTTGGAGTAGGTCACCCAGCCCTGCTCGCCTGCTTTCCCCGAGGCTAATTATAGAGCCCTTGTTGGAAAACTGACACTGATCTGCTGCCTCATATGCACAAGCACCAGCCCCCCTGACACACATCCCCATTCCAACACAAGCAGAGCTAGCTAAATAAAGAACGCACAGTGGTCCTGCCGGTCTGGGCTGGACACAGAACACAAACAGGTCAGTATTACAGGAGAAGTGTCTGTGAGCTATAGCAGATCAGTGGAGACAGACAAAGAATCGAAGGCAATTTGCTGGTGTTAAGTTTCAGCTTTTTTGTGTGTTAATGGTAGTTATTTTTTCTCCCGAAAACAGGTGTTGGTTGTAATGAAAACATTCTCAGCTTTCAGGAATGTGGGATTCAGCACACGTGTGCAGACATGCAGTGTTTGTATTTCAGTGAACACAGATAGGTCATCAAACCCACCGTCACACCTCCCCAAATAGGTACTTCTAAGACCAAAACAAATTTTTGGGGGCTATTGTGGAGGCTCATTTAACAAAATGTAATATTTTTATCCTTTCAGGCTATTAACCTATACACCACTGCAGTATTGTATTCATCCTATAACACAGCTGTTAGTTTTAGTTTTCTTGTCCAAATCCATCAGGTGTTTCTTCTGAATAATTTGGGGGCCCATTTTTACCTTCAACAACAGGAATGTGATAGGATGCTGGTGTTTTTCAAGGCTTCGATTTCCTGCTATTCACCATTGTTTTCCTTCTTTGCACTGAGTCTATCAACCTGCCAGTTCTCCTAGTGGATTTTTAAAGAGCTGTCATACATGTATTTCTCCACTTGGGAGCAGTGGCGTGTTACAAAAGCTGTATTGCTTTTCAGTTGCTCTTTCCATTACCTTGAGTGAGGTATGTTGCCTATGTCTGCTAGTTAAGATAACCATTTTTTTGGTAGAATTTGGGAGGTCTCCCCATCATTTGCTTTCCCACTCATATCCACTTGGTTTAACAAACTTCTAAACAAAATCCATCTTAGCATTGATTTTCGACTACAGGCTTATCTATTACTGTGGCTAGTGTTTAAACAATGAACTGGAAATCTATGTAAATCTGAATGTAAAGTGTCATTCAATTTCCATTCTAATAAATGTGTTTAAATCATGGCTTATGGCTGTTTACGAGAGCAAACAAAATAAAGTGTCTTCTTCATGCTACATTGTCAGACTGAATGACACTCAGGCACGCATGAGTGAATCTATATTGTCCTTTAAGTGCTAACTCTCCTTTGCAATATGATTTGATGTGCCACTTGGGAATGAATCAAACACTCTGCGTGGCATCTATGCGTGTTGTTAATACACTGATTTATAAGCAAGCGAAGACGTGATCAAGTGACACCGGTAGCAGCTCTGTGTGTTTTCTGGCCATCTGGCGCATACATTGTGAATGTGCATGGAAGGGAAGATAAGGCCAACCACCCAGAAAGGGCCCAAACCCCCCTGTCCCTCCCCATTAGATGTAACACAGTGAGGGTGTAAAATGGCTGCCCATTTCTTTCATTGCAGAGCCAACGGACAGGGGAAGTGACATGGTTGATACAGCCTCCTATCAGGCCTCTCATATGTTCATGCGGCAACATCTGCAAGCTGGGGAGCTTCCTGTCTAGAGCTGGTGCTCTTTGAAGTATAGAGGGTTGCAGAGGAAAGAAAGGTGCTATGGTAGATGAAGAGAAATATACTCACTATGTTACTAGTTGGTTCAAGAGAGCATTTTTAACAAAAAGAAACTAGGAGGTGAAATGTTACTTTGCAAAAAGAAAAAAGGTTTATTTGTTACTTCATTGCCAATCAATCTCCCATTAAAAAAAAAGATTTTTAAATGTATTTCTTTATACTCTTTACACAAAGGGGGTCATGAAACAGTGTTTGCTTTGCCATCAGGCTAGTGTGGCACTTCTACTGTATGTGGCAGATAAGGCCAACAGCAAAATCTTAATTTTAGGTTGGAACATAACAAGTTTTCCCTACAATGAGGAATATGATCCAGGTATAGAAGGGTGACACGGGAGAATGTTGTGTGGCTTGGAGCACCTTTCAAAACGTTTCCCATTCACCGGAACTAATTCCTGCTGAGTCATTTCTGTCATTATATGTGAGCATTGGTCAACACATATGCACACACACACGTGAGCATGCACGCACACACACACACACACACACACACACACACACACACACACACACATACACACACATATGCACCAAGGGGCCAATATATATAAGAACTCTGACACACACACACAAATGACAACAAATGACAAGTTATTACAAAAGAATAACCTCTTTAACAATAAAGGAACAAAGGGGAGTGGGTGTGCAGAGGGGAGCAGCCACGGGGCAAATTAAACCACTTGCAAAGCAGAAACGAACCCCTTCTTTTGTCCTGTGGAATGGAACAATACACGGTGTCTGTCTCCTTCTCTTGTCTGTTATCTACAAGCAGCACAGGAATATCTCTGGGCTTTCAGGAAGTTGCTTATCAACATCTATACAGAAGTTGAACTGCACTTTGAAGTTTCTACCCATTGAAAACAAAAAAAGAAAAAAGCTCAGACGAAAGCTGCAAGGTGACAGAGGAAGGTTGAACGAGACACGACGGATGGAAAACTGACTACCCCCTACTACTCCTTCCCACCCGACCAACAGTCAAACAATCGCAGCGCTGATCTCCCCGCCTCTTTGTTCCGCGCTCCCATCAGCCTCACAGTGGGAGGTGTGGTCAGAAAGAGGAGGAAATTGCACTGAATTTGTGGGTAATTGAAAACACCTCTATCCCCCTGTGTCTCCATCTCTACCTGGCTTTAAAATATCCCCCCCCGCCCCCCGTGACCACCTCCTATTCCAATACAGTTGTAATGGCACCCCTCTCCCATCCGGCAGCCTGGTCTCCCACTGGACTGAATTGATGCAAACGATCGCGGGCCCATTTTGCTGTCTGGAGGAGCGGTGACCCACTTGTGCCGTGTGCCCACTGCCTCCTGCCCCACCTTCTCCCAATTGCAGGTATTGATGCCCCGCCATTGTTTCCCCTCCACCCGGGTGGTGGAGTGGTTTGTGGGAAATTGGGGGGGACCCCTCAGGCGTTAGATGGCTTTTATCGATTTCCACCAGCCTCTCCTCTCCCATTTACCCTCTGCTCCGCTGTACAAGCTTTTTAGATAGCAGCTGTATCCGTAAAGGCCGTTGTTGTTAAGTGGCAGCACTCTGTGTTCCATAGATGCAAAGCCCA
>OMKL01011879.1:4495-18174 GCA_900302295.1 Parasudis fraserbrunneri
CTCTATAGACCTCTCGTGTGTTGTAATCTTTCTGCCCAAATAAGGCAGTTCCCTCCATCTCCCTCGGCATGAGAAAATGAATGGGTTATTAAACTAGCTTCTTCTGTGGTTCACACAGTGACTCTTTACCGTGAAAAAGGCCTTCTAATATACATTTCTCTCTCTGATAAGGCTCTGATGGGGATTTTGAATTTCGAGGCGTTTAAAAAAAAGAATACAAAAAGAAAATCGCTAGCCAAAAGCATTCGTTTTAGCATTAGCATTATATTATATTATACAGATCAGATCACCTGCCATCACCAGCGTCAGTACATTCTCGTCGTGTGGGCACATCATCTGGTCATTTAGTGTTAGCCATTTGGCTTCGTTTGGTGAAATGCAATGTCCCCATTAACTCCGCGTGCTGTAACAAGCACAAAATTACTGGTAAACGGGAAAGGAAAGCACTGTTCATTTTCACCATAGGTGGAAAAAAAAAATGAACCAGTGCTTGTCAAAATGCCAACAACACTTGAGAGGTCTGTCTTGTTTTGTCCACAACCCAAAGGTATTCAGTTTACTGTCATAGAGGACAAAAGAAAACAGAACATTTTCATATTTAAGAGGCTGGAATCTGAGAATTTGAAATTTGAGAATTTTCTTTTCTTAGAAAATGACTCAAACCGATTCATTGACTATCAGACAAGTTGGCGATTAATCAATTAAACGATTAATCATTGCTGCTTTATAGACTAGTGTTAATTTGTGGTCATTAGACACATAGCCTACAATCCAATTGTATGTGAAAAAGGCATGAAGTCAAGTTGTTTTGCTTTGATTTCTGACACATGCATGGCCTTCATCTTGGGATCAGATTTTGTATGGTTGAAATTCTCTGATACCGGTACTCTAATTTAGCCTAGAATCGGCCTCACAGCTATTTTGACACAGCATTCCCCCTCCTTCAACACAGGCCCAGATGATGCATTGCTTGTGAATGCCACGGAAACAATGTACAGATGCGGTATTTCCCAACAGGTTTTGATGGTTACTTGTGGCGGTGACACGCCAAGCCTGAGCGAAGAGCCCGTGGTGGAGTTGTGGAAACAAAGTGTGTGCTCGCAATGCAGTCGGCACTTTTATAATCAGTTTAGGGAGTCTGTTTACCGTGGGCTGGTCTTGCTATTGTACTGGGCTGCCAGCGATGGCTCTATATATGGAAAATGCTGGTGTAGCCTATTTGTTTACTGATGGATTAGGTTGAGGGAGCTAGGTTGTAATCTTCTCATAATCTGCAATTGATGAAAAAGCAGATTGTATCTGTGTGAGATGGGAATGGAGGCTCAGAGGCAGCTTGCATCCTATTGCAGGTAAGAGGCACCATAATACTGTATTACTGTGTCTGTCCGAAATGCAAATGATAAATAGATTCTATTAATTGTATTCTGTAATGTGAATTGGTTCTATAAATAGAACTGCAACACCATACACATCTGGCCCCAGTAGCAGGTTAAGACCTCAAAAGGGTAGCCGGTCAGAGGGATTAGGCATATAGGCTTGATCTGATTAGACGCTGAACCATGTTACAGTAAAGAGGTTTAGTAGCCTAATTCTGACTCTGTCAATTTGACCGTACAGTACAGATTAGCCTCGCTAGGTTATTACTCCGAACTAACAATGTTCAATTGTTAGCATAGATTCTATTGTAGTTTTGTAGGGCTGACCAAAGCTTCAATTGATGCCACAGTAATCAATCCCTAATTCAGGATTCGAATGCTGCATTTAAAAAAAAAAAAAAGAAAAAAGAATGTAACCTCTGAGTAATAAGATAAGCTATAAAATAAGCTATAAGATTATGCTATAAAATAGCATAATCAAGGGGTCAATGCTGAGGGCTGGTTGGCTTTCTTCACCCACTCCTTTCATTACTCTCTGTTTCCCCAGTCCTGGGCTGTAGCAGTGGTGGTTGGACTTGACTTTGGTTTTTGTTCCATTTCAATCCATCCCACCTTTGGTCCCAGTTTTTGATCCAAATGGGTTGCTTTAAATGTCAACATTGGCCCTGTATTAGTTTGTGTTAGGAGAGAAATTGTGCTGAGCTATAACGTTTTTCTTTTAGAATTCCCATTTTCTGTAGTAGTGTTGGTAATGTCCATTCTGTGGTGGCCAACCGCTGCTGAATGGATGTAGGCCAGGGGAAACACTGCAGTTTCACTTCTACACACGCCACCTCATTCATCAAGGCATTTTAAAGATCCCCTCCAGATGTATTTTAAACCCTTAGAAATATTCTATATTGAATAACAATTTGTATAAATATGGTTTTTCCACCAAATTGATCAATGAATTACTGAAAATGGCTTAGCAGCATCCCTTATTGAGAATGCAAGGATCTATGAATATGGAAATTGGCAACAGGCACTCATTGATATTTACCAGGTGGCAGCTTATATTCTTTCAAGACATGTCAATACCTGCTCAACCTTTTGTGTATGCTGAAGCTAAAGGTTTCAAGTTACCACATATCGACCTATGATAGGTTCAACCTATTTGTGACATCACACATGCAACTCAGATTTCAGGTAAGTACAGAGAAGCTCTTCCTCTCCAGGGAAGAATTTGAAAAAGACAAAGTTCTGCACAAATAACAATCTGTATAGTCAAAGTCATGCCTCCAAGTTTTTAAGTGGAGGGGATCTTTAAGATAAATAATTTGAGAAGTCATCTGAAGTGTGTCTTTGTGTTTTTGAAAAGGCGAGCACAGTAACGTCAGCCTTACATAAGTCCTGTCAGCTATAAATACTGAACTTCAACATAACTCCCCACATGCTGGGCCTTGGCTTTACTTATTCATCATTCTCTTTAACGATTCCACATCTCTCCAAGTGTAGCCTTTTGATTGCTCATGGTTACTCATGGTTTCTTACGGTTTTCAAGTCAGGGACCCAAGTGAGTTTTTTTTTTTTTTGATGTATTTATTTATTTGTTTTGCGTTGTGGGGCCCAGGCGCTTTGAAACATATCTCAAACATAGCACTTCTGTTGTCATAAGGGTACCCAGCGTCGGTCCCGACCCATAATTCAAGAAACCAGAGCTTAGGCCGTCAGAGTTGTTTTGTCTTTTCAGTTGTAATCAGAAATGTAAAAATGTTTGATGTCAGGACAGTGTAGCTCGATGGGTAGAGCATTCATGGTACTATAATGTGCTTTGGATAAGACATGCAGTGTTTAGATGTAGGCGAAACAAGAGAGTGACATATGGGTACAGCAGTCTGCATACTGTACGTAGGCTTTTTCCTTTGAGACTTGGGCCTAATTCTCTTTACGTTGAAGGTGTAAAACTGGATTTGCATGGTCAGTAGGCCAGACGGATAGTTTTAAGAAAGCACTCAGTCTCGGTGATGAGATTGTTATGATCTTGCTAGTAGACGGCATGCAAAAGAAAGGTCTGTGTTGCACAGACCAGCCCACCTTAATTGGATTATAAAGCCTACCTATGACCACAGACTCCCAGCTGCTCAGTGGCCAGTCATCTTTTATTATCACAGAGTTTACAAGGTCACTAATGTTCAGAACTGCTGCAGACTGAAAAAGTGAAACTAAACTAAATGGACAGTGTGGCATGCGCCTGTGTTCCTTATTTATCTTATTTAAAGTGGTACAGTAATCCACGAGATCCTTGTTGTTTTTGGCCGCATCTGTCAGTGGCAGGCGGTCGTAGCTGTTGCGTTTTGCACTGCTTAGCCTACATGCTTTCCGTCTTGAAAAGTCATGCGAACTACTGTTTGTCTTCTATCTATTATAAACATGCCGCTGTTGCTGCTGGGGTCGTAAAACGTGTCATTCCCGTGTGCCGGATGATTTTCCTGGGAATGTCCTATACCATACACCTTTGTTTAGAACAAATGTAGCAAATGTAAAATCATTAATAAACTCAGTATAGGTGGAATCACAAATTCCGTTATATCAATTGGCGACAGAGAGTAGCAAAACAGACGTTTATTTATATGAAAATATGAGATTATCTCTTAAAAAAAAAAAAATCACTTTTTTCAGGTTTCTGTGGGCTGCACCTGCTCACAGCCAGCTGAAATGCTGTGCTTTCCACTGAGATTATTACTTTAAAGAATTTGTTTTTTTCTGCTCTCACATTCTGACTGCAGTGTTTCCCACAGGTGGTCAGGTTATTTGTGTTGGTGGCAGGCTGGAGTGGTGTAGTCAGCAACAGAAAACACTGTGTACATGCACAAAGTGAAACATAAAAAAGCACTATTATTATGTCATTTTGTCAGTATCGTGACTCCATTTGTGGAAGACCTGACTGATATTTTGGTGGGCTGCCACAAAAAAATCCATATTGGCCTATAGGAAACACATCATTCCTTAAGACTGCCGACTTAAAGGATAATCCAGGTTATTTTCAACCTAGACCCTATTTTCTATTATCTGGCATCTTAGCAATCGACTCCGACTCAAATCTCATCAATTGGACAACGAATGAGCCAGTAGTTTTTCTGGGCACTCGATTTGGCTGCAGCTCTCCCGGCTGCAAATTAGTCCAAAATGGTAACTTCACAACAGGCAAAGATAGTCCTCAAACGCAGCCAAACTTGTCTGTTTTAACTCTGACATGAGTCTTAAAAGGCTCTTTCGTGTTATTGATGTTTGCACCGTTGCCCCTTCTGGTATAATACCAGATGATAGAATAGGGTCTAGATTGAAAATAACCTTTAAGACGTAGCCCTAGCTAATCCATGTTCAGGCTTCTACAGATGGAATTTGAGTCACTTTGGAGATGGGGTTCTTTATTGAGACAGGAGGAAGGCTTAGAGGGAGACAGAGTAGGGGAGACACAGGAGAGAAGGTTCTTTATTGAGACAGTAGGAAGACTGAGTGTTAGTGGGTGAAATGTGAGTCACCGTGGAGATGACAGGTGAAATGCGAGTTACCTTGGAGATGACGGGGGCTGTAAACAGGTCTGGCCTGGACTTGCATGTCCACACAACAAACAGGGGGCCTGCTGACCTCATCAATTAGTGATCACGGCTGAACAAAAGAGCTCGTTTACCGCTGCTAACGGGCGTTGCGTTAGGACAGCCTCGGATCCGGTTCCTGTTGATGATTGCCTGTTCACACATGCTGCTCCATAGGGCATGCTGAGGTGCGAATGCAACCCAATCCCGTCTGTGTGTAAATTAGTACCAGTGGATGCAGAGGAAATGAGGGGGAAAAAAAGCTAAGAATAGTCTGATGGGAAGTATGAACGTCATTGGGATATTTTTTTGAAGCATTTCACCGAAGGCGAAAGACAGAGAGACACGGGTTCTTTGTGACGGCTTGCCCGGCTTTCGCGATGTGCGCTTGAAATGAAGTGAAATCTTGTTATCTGGGGGTGCCTCCACATTCTCGGTTCGACTGTTCAAATTAGCACCAGTGGAGGCTGAAGAGATGAGAGAAAAAGCTAAGAATGGTCTCGTGCGAACGTCATGGGGACCTCTGTGTGTCTTTTTGAAGCAATTTTCTAAAGGGCGGCCCCGCAATGCACAAGAAACGCAGTCCTATGTCTGTCACACAGTGCATTTGAAATGAAGTCTTGTTATGCTATGTTCTGCAGAGCAAGCATAGCTAGTCTCTTCGCAGTTGGAATAACATGATGGATCTGTGCTTTCTGTTGCATAAAATGGGCTTGTAATCCCCTCAATATCCACAATATACCACAGGCTTCAGAGATCAGAGAACATATTACAGAGGAGTATTAAAACACATCCCTTTCAGTTCTATTCTCAGAGATAGCAGTTGGTTTATCCGCTTCTCATATTGTCAATATTATTATTTATTTTTTTCCTCTACCACAATGTATCCCCGAGGGTGATTTCATATTGGAGTGGTGATGACACCTGTCTGGGTGTGAGGAAAAAAAATCCCTACAGCACTGAATCTACTCTGATTTTCTGTATTGATACCGGTTTCAAGGCATCAAAAGAATACAGAAGGTATTTTAGTATGTGTCAGAACCTGATGTGTGATTTTAAGACTAGGTTTTCAAAATAAAAACAAGGTAAGTGGTGATGATTACCACTTGTCACCATAGGTACCTCAATCTTGGTGCATATGTACGTGCGAGCGTGCGTGTGTGTGGTATTAAGTGAAGATGTTTAACTAAAGTGAAATACCACTTCAAAGCTTTAGGCTTATACATACTGTATAATCCGTGCATAGTGGAAATATGAGGCTTAAACGCTTTGTCTTGTAAGGCTAGGCTTATGCTCTCTACTTATGTCACAGGATTACAGCTCATTTTATGATACTTTCATTCAGGAGTGTGTACCACTTGTCTGGTTGTATGGGTATTAATATGTGATTTGAAATATTCATTGTTAAAAGCTCTTATTGAAGATTAAAATGGGCTTTCCACATCTAGCAGACCTTAAGTAATGTCCTCTCTGTAATATACTGGATGTGTTACTCTTAAAGCGATACCTTTCTGTTTTTGAATGTTAGCACTGTATGTTATTTTTCTTTAGCGTTGTTCATTGAAAGCAGTGGATACCCCCCAAGCCACAAGCCACTGCTGCTAATTCTCATGATAAGAGAATTTTCCCATAAACCCATTGCTTGATGTTGCAAAGGAGATTTTGTTGGGAAGTTCCTGTATATATACATGCATTTCAAGTATTAACATTACAATTAACAATCATTACCGCCTGAGGAAGAGTTAATATTCGAAATGCAGGCAATACAAATGTGTGTTCGAAAGCCTATAAAACGCTGTAAAGGGTGCATATTTGAAGGCATTCATTTAATAAGTGTTTTTGCCTTATACAGTGGCTTCCCTCTTAATTTTTTTTTACATTTTGGACTCATGTCTTTTTGGGAACGCTATTATCTTCCAATTTCTTGTGTCGTACCTTCATTCAGCAATGGAGATTTTGCCCTTTGTTCCTGCCACTGGCATCTTCCCACATGGAATTTGTTTTGATGAAGCTGCAGGAAGGTAAACAGCCCCTTCTAACCATAAATGTGGAGTTATTTTTGTTTGTTTGTTGTTTGGAGAGGCTTCCTTTGCGCCTTAATGCCGTTCAGCAGAACTCCTGTCGATCCGACCTGGTGGCACACAATATCAATACGAACTAGAGGCTACCAATGGACTTGTCGCGGTCTCTGCAATTATCTTTCATTCTCATCGGCCTCGTTGTGTTTCTGCGGTAATCCTGCCAAGGTATGGACACTGAACTGTATTTTTGTGTGTGTGGTATGAGCCGTTGAACTGCTGAAGTTGACATTGAATCTAACGTGAAGTGGACAGTGTGGGGATCAAGGGCATGCCAGACGCATATCATCCTCCTATCCTCTTTCTTTCTCCTCCTATCCTCTTTCTTTCTGTGTTAGCTTATTAGCTATTCAGCTTACCACCTTCTCCTGTGTTCACACAAGATGATATCTTTTGCATTATTTCTTTGGGCAGAGTTCGGTCCAGTACGGTACACTTCAAATGCGCTGGTAATTTTTAACTGACTCGCTTTCAGTGGGCGCTGATGGTCTTCTCCAACACAAACAGTACAGACTGCTCAGTATTCCAAAGGAAAAACAAAGGCTGCTGATACCGCACCGGACCCCTAGTAGGCCCCGCTCAGGTACAGCAAGTCACTTGTGCAATGAAACTACTCTGTTTCACTCTGGCCTTGAGTAGATTTCATTCAGACAATTAAAGCCCAACTGACATGTGGCCATTTGGCAGAGATAACCAGATATTCAGGGGCTAAAATAGTTTTTGCGTGCCGGCCTAAGTGCAGGCTAATCTCCTGTAGCACATCCCACTGTGTCAACTCAGACCTATCCCTGCAATCTCCTGGATTAGGCTACTTCTTCATCACTGATAATGTAGATTGGATTGTAGCTTCCAAATAAACTACTTTAATCTATTATCGCCCAGCTCTAACTTTTTTTCACAAAACAATTTTTCTTTCCTTCTTACCTGTCTTACCATCCCAGATACTATATATATATTTACATATATGTAAAATAATTACGGGTGGGGGGAAACATTTAAATAAATTTAATTCTGTCTTGTGAGATTAAAAATTGAATCAGAAATTCCAAAAATGGATTTTCTCATGACCTTAGACTTTTGTTTATTGTTAGCTGCTAAATCCTACAGATCGCCAAGATTAGCCAAGCCGAAAGACTCACACAATACAAGTTTTTGTAACATGAAGGTTAATAGCAATCAAGAACCTAATCTATCGAATTGTCATGATGATATAGTGACCCCAAGAATTTAAATCTAATCGTGATATTCCCAAAGATTCCCACCCTGAATAGTAATAACAGCATTTGTGATGCATTGTGATCGATTATGAATATCCTTGTAATTTAATCATGCCTTACCATACCCATGTCTACCCTCCCTCTACGTCGATAGCCCTTTCCAATCCCCATTGCAGAGCGACACATGAGTCTTAAGCATCATGGCTTCAAAAATAATAAATAAATGAACACAGGCCAGGCCTAACCATGAATAGATCCTCCCCGGAGGTTTTTCCTTGTAGGGAAATGAAATATTCAGCGGAAGCAGCTTTTAAACAAGCGGACACTTTATTTGGACTCAATTATGCAGCTTGATGTGAACAGGTAACAGTGTTAAGAGGAACATGGTGCATTTTCCCTTTATCCTCGGCATCAGCTTCTGGAGGGAAACAGGCCTTTTCTATGACCTCCCCGGAATGCGCATGTTGCGAACACTGCTTTCATTAGAATCTCCACACAGGGCATTAATGTTAAAGCCTAAGAGAGAATAACCACATCCATGAATAGGGCAGAGAGAGCACAAGCGAAAGGTACATTGAGGGCATTGAAAGAAAGCTTGATTGGAAAGGTCTTTTTTCTAGTTTGGTCCACTTTTGTGTCGGCCTGTAAGCCACAGTCCATTCATGCCCCCCCCGGCAGACACCAAACATAGACTCTCTTTCTCTCTCTCGCTCTTCATTCAGCCCTGGGTTACGTCACTGCCCATCCTTCCTTTCCCCTGTTTTGAGACTCTGACTATCCCTGTGCAGTGATCCGAAGGCATGGGACTAGCAGAACATAGTGATCTGAGGGCATGGGACTAGAACATTGTCTGGAATGCTGACCCGTGGGGAAAACAGAATTGCAAAAGTGTATTTTTGTTTAAAATTAGGTTTTCGGCACAAACATTGAGGTTTAATCTCAACATATTAACATTTACTCTATGGTTTAAGCCTCTAACCAAAGTCTCATGTAAGTTTATTTTAGGGCTGTCCTCAGCTAAAGAAATGGTCAGAGGACTTTGTCGTCTAGTGCATCTAGCAAAGCTTTGGTCAACTAAGCCCAAACCGACCAATTAAATCGACTAATTGAAGAGGGGGCAGCCCTGGTTTGTTTCAGCACTGAGGTCTTAAATCTGGTAATGTCAGGCCTGTGATGAAGATTCATGTGGAGCAACGCTGTGTACAAACATAAGGCATTATCAGCAGACTTACAGGTATATTTGAGATATTGTTCATTTTCTTCTCCAGTTATTGGACCCAGACCGTTGTCCTACTGTGTCAGGCTATTGTCTAAATGTTGGAACATTTAGGTGTCTGCACTTAGAGCTGCATGGACAAAATGATAAAAGGGCAAGTTCAGAATTGTGGACCCCTAGCCCCCATTTCGTACTTACCAATGGTGTTGCAGATCGCTGCAGTCCTTTCTCAGCACAATCCACAATCCGTTATTCATACTGGATAAAAACAGCTCCAGATAGTTAGTCATAAAACCAATGCAAGGTCAATGGGGCCACCCTCCAGTCTGTACTTAAGATTCGACAGTGCACCCAAAGTAGGTTTCGGTATTCATTTCAGGGCTTGTACAGACTGCAGCTTGACCTCATTGACTTTACATTCGTTTTGTGTCTAACTAGCACGAGCTGTGGGTCCAGTATGAGCCTGCATTGTGCTGAGAAAGGAGGCTGCACAACATGGCAGCTTGCTCGTAACCTTTGTCTTTTCCACCTTAATGGTTCACTAAAATATGTTTCTGACGACATTTTAGGCGAGAAATAGATATGCAATTGCTGGATCTTAATTCATATTTGATCTGCAACGCCTAGTTTGACAGTTTGATCTGAATTTCGTGAGCCAGGCGCGCACTGCAGTTCCTGTTCCGGTTCGTGCATGGTCGTGCGTGTGTGTCGCACACACAAGAAACAGCCCGTCGAGGACAGGACTGAAACAGAGGGAGAGAATTCATAATCTGTGTGGTATTTTCAGCAAAGACATGTTTTGGGGACCTCAGAGCCCTATATTAACTTGTTGAAAAGGAATAGAATATGGGACCTTTTAAGATCTCCAATTGATGAAGAAGGCTGATCAGTGTATGAGTGTGATGGGAATGGATGCTCAGAGCTAGATGATGCATACATACATTGCAGATTTGAGGTGGCACCTCTCTGTTTCGCCCTGTTTCGTGCCTCTGACAAACACTGTACAGTGATCCGGGAGGGCATGGGACTGGCAAAACATGATCTGGAATGCTGACCGGGAGGAAAAGAATTGCTCAAGTGTGTTTTTGTTTAGGCAGCGTATCGTTCCAACACAGAGAGGGTTTTTTTTGGCTTCTCTCCTGATGCCATGCGGGTCAATGTGTAACATGTGAGTCTGTGAGCAGGAGCAGCTGTTCTGTGAGATTCCACGTCCAGCTCTTATGTGATGGCCACAGTTAGAATGGTGTTTATACCGTGCAGAAATAAATATGTCAAATAGCGGCGTTGCAGCTAGCTATGTGGAGAGAATCAATTATCAATGCTTCGGTCTCTCCAGCTGAGACATATCGTATGGATATAGGAGCACTTTTGAAACAGGCCTAGAGACAGTCAATGGCACTGACAGTCAGGCCATGAAACTAGCTTTTTAAACCACCACAGTGGAAAATGAAATCAGAATTTCACCAGCTAAAACAAATTCTGCATCTGCATCCTGAGTTGTTTTTAGACTAGAAAAGACTGGTTTAAAACGAGTTGGCTACCTGTCACACTGGCTAGTTGTATCGACCTGCTTGTCAGCCATAGGCAAAATTTACCAGCACTTGGCTGGTGGCTAATGTTAATCGCAGGCCCTGCTTCCAACCTGTTTGTGAAAAAAATCCTTATTCAAGTTGGCATGCAATGGTTCGCCACTGTCTCCTTGGAGACTCTTCAGTTATGGGATGTTTCACCACCACTTAACTGGTCCTGAAATAAAAGTAGCCTCGAACATTCTGTCACAGCAGCATATCCTGGGGCTTAGTGGCTTTGAGCTGTGGCAGATAGATAACGTTGTAGCGAGACCGTCTGTGTTTCGTAGGTTGACACTTTGCTGACTGCGTCCATACAGTAGACACTCGAGTGGCATCCATGTGATGGATAAGGCAGGCAGTGCTTCTCCATGCGCTCTTAGGGTATTTGCGGTGGCGGCGGCACGACGCGACGAGCAAGGGGCACAGTCAAAGAGGTGTGCGCATGCAACGCAAAATGACTTTTAATGTTATTTTATCAGTATGCGGAATCTATTTGTGGTTGGCTGTGGTATAGTCTACGTGATTCGCAGGTATACACTGAATGCCCACTAGAGTTTTCAATATGCCCACTAGAATAATTAGCAATGATTTACGTTACCATTACTCAAAACATTATAGAGAAATCCTCTCTAGTACATTACGTTACTCGTTGGCCTAATGTGAACGCAGCAAGTAGCTGATATGAACCTCTGACGCAAAAAAATAAACTAGACAATCAAGAATGTCCTGACGCGAGAAAGGAGTCACCAGAGGATCCTTGAAACCTGGTGACTTTGGAGTCGGTGACGCCAGGGGGAGGACCCACTGTGTTTTGACGGTAGAGAACATAACTTAGCCTACCTGCTTTCAACACTCTCGTTTTTAAGCCTTTCACCTGCTGTGCTCCCTTGTTGTCGTTTCTCGTGTATTTTAGATTTCTCTTTGATAGTTAATGATTAGGCTGTGCGCGCCTAATGTGTGTTCCTTCACGCATCCCTGGTTGTTACAGATTAAATGTGGAGTGGGAGCGCCAGCATATTACTGGGTTAACAATCACCTAAGTCAGTGAAAAGGAGAAACTTCAAAAAGGTAGTAGCCTACCACACTCTCTGATCTATAAGATAATGTCGACAGATTTATTGGGGTCTTAAAAAAAGATTTTCAGCCTACAAGACAGTGGCCCTAAAAGTAGGCTACTCTGAAGAGTAGACCTAGAGAGGGACGTGATGGAGGGTAAACCCACCTACATTCAGTTTACCCACTTCCTCTTTGTGAAATAGAGTTAACTGATGTTAACTGAAGCCTAAGTCTTTACGACTGAAATTCATAGCATGGAATCTAGTAGCCTAAGCCTACCACTCTAAGTTGTATCAGATTGATGAAAGTGACGTGAAAAATAGGGTATGTTTCAGGAAATAACAAAATAATTGGCAGACAAATGGCCTATAGAATTTATACTGGTGATTATTGGCACCACACTGATTACAACTGGACTTCAAAATGTGCCCACCTGGGGGGGAGGGGGGGGGGCACAAATAGGTATGGGAAACACTGCTGTGCTTTGTATATTGACAGTGTGTAATATTGTGATGCTAGTGTTTCCCACAAACTCTTATTTTGTAACAGTGGCAAGTTGGGGCAGGTAAGAGACAGAATTAAAAAGACTTTGTGTGCAACACAAGACACTGCACTTTCAATATGTTACTCAGTTTGGGAGATCTGTTTATGGTGGGCCTGTTTTGATATTTCAGTGGACTGTCACAAATCTATGTATGGGACACATAGCAACAATGTGATTTATAAGGCCTTAATCTGTTACAGAGAGCTGGGGTTTTCAAGCAACCTAACTCCCAAGGACTGAACTGTAGCCGCATGGGTTCCATTAGCCTAAGCATGTATCACTGATAGAACAAAGCTTAATATTTCCACCTGTGACATCATTCATCCTTGCGCTGTAGAGAAAGATCTAAAGAGCAGAGAGTTTGAGTGGGTCCTCTCAGTTCAGAAGCTAACCAAGCTCATAAGTGATGAAAGAACTAGGAAGGAACAGAGCGGTAAAGCCCCCGGTTTGACTGGTTCTTATTTTGCAACCCAAATAACTATTCCCTTCCCCCCATCCCCATGTAGTCCTATCTTCTCAGATCTGTTGCCTCCCGAGGCAGAGGGTCTGAGGGGTTTCATTTTGATTTCAGGACCTAAATTATTGACAGCACGTTTTTGATGTAGCCACACCTGCATCCACAGACACCTTAAGTAAGGGTAGAAAAGCAGGAAATTAACTCCACCCACCAGTCAAATGGCTCTTCGCTAAGTTGACTAACAACTTGGGTAGCATGAAAACTGCATGCATATGGAAGTGTGCAGAAGCCTTCTCTTTTCATGGACTGCATTCTGCACCATAGCAAATCATAGCCCGGCTGGGTGAGGGATAGACATTCTACATTATCCTTTTGATGTCGCCACGGTTAAACCAGCTTCCCCTGAAATGTCTGCTATCTCCCTCTGGACGGGTGTATTATTTTACCAAAGCACCCAGCTCAAAGGCCGGAGTGACTGAAGCTTGGTGGCAGGCCAGAGGTGCTCTCTGAGACAGGTGCGAGACAGACCTGTGCATGGGCCCTGCGTATGGTCAACTTACCTGGCTGCGTCTGTGGAGGAGGGCATCAG
>OMKL01011882.1:2522-14979 GCA_900302295.1 Parasudis fraserbrunneri
AGACGCAGACGCAGACGCAGACGCAGACGCAGACGCCGAGGCCCTGCTCTCGTTACAGGGGCTCTGGGAGCGTTTCACGTAGCGCCTGGAACAGGGAAGAGAGAACAGGGCCACTTACCACCGCGTTAACCTCAACAGAGCACACAGGGCTCGGCAGAACATGTCAATTATCATTCGTGTATTTCAAGCGTGTGAATGATATTGTGGTGCGCGATGAAATGTACATCATGCTGCAGTCTCGCTCACACCTACGCACACAGGCGGCTCTTACCCGATCCTCTCAAGGACCTTTTCATACAGAAGGTCTGCTATGAGGTTGTGTCTGGGCACGGTGATAAGTAAAGGCTGGCCAAACAGCATGGTGCCAGTGGAGCCTCCGCTGTGCTTGGAGTGGCGCTCCCTGAAGTACACAGGCAGGTTCATCCTCTCGCTGTCCTCCTCCTGTACCTCATACCTACAGACAATATCAACACACACACACACGCACACAAACACACACAGTAAGGGCTTGAAATTAAGGGTGTCCCGGGGACGATAAAAAATTGTGTCTAGGATGGTGCAAAGGAGATTTAGGTATGTCCCGGGACAGTACATAAAAATAAATAAATAAATAAAGGCTGGATTCATACAACCATACTTTATGGATTTGGGACAGTTCTTGTAAAACACAGCAACTAGGTCCAACATACATCATCTTTTAATATACAACTCGGCTTACACAAAGATGTCGTCTTTCTCCATGATTTGGTTGAGGCCATCATCCCGTCTGTAAATTTTATGGAACCTGTGATTGTAAACGTCGGCCACCACCATCTAGAGAGAGCAGTCAGCTGCTAAGTTTCATTTTATATGAAAATGACAAATTATGAGCATTGACATATTACGCCAGATTGTTTCCAACAGAGGAAAACAGAGAGAATGGCTGCATTATGGTGGCCTTCAGTCTGCTGGTAGAAAGAGGTTCTTTTCTTACATTCTCTGGAGGGATTCCACAAAGTCGAGACAAGGCGCTGCACAGGTCTGTCACTGAGCCCAGCTTGGGGACCACCACTCGGTACTGGAAGAGAGTAAAAAGAGACATTAACCATCTCAGTGAACCACTTCAGTAACTTTACGACCACTTGAGAATCCAACACAAAGACGGCTCTGTTGCTAGGACTTGGAAATAATACCACTGACATCTACAGCAGAATACAGAATAATCAACCGCAACAATCTAGAGATATGCACATCCTTCCAAGGTTGCCATTAGCTTCAATAGTCTTAATTCAATTTGAGCGATTCAACACAACATCCAGATGCACAATTGGACTCAAAAACCAGCTGGATGACCGATGTTGGCCCATTACTCATCAAATTCATCTCAACCAAAAATGGATCACAAAGATCGATAATATAATCACAAATAGCCTATTTGTTCGTCTGGAAAACACTTGGGGCATAACGTATTCCTGATGTTAAGTACAGGGTTTAGGGTTGAGGTACATCAAATCTGAGAAACTCTACCCAGGTTCAATAAAGCTACGTATTGGGAAAATATTTGTGTGGTCTTTGTATTCAAACCTCTAAGAGAAGCCAATCAGAGATCTGAGCCAGCATATATCAACTGTAGTGTTAGGGCGGTTCTAAAATCAGTTACACATTTCAGATTGCAATGAATAGTGATGATTAGGGTACCTGGCCAGTCATCTTAGATCAGCAGCCCTACTCTTTGATACATGCAAGCCTTGTTCGGATTTTCGTCTCACCTGTGTGGGTCTGGACCGAGGGTCTGATTTGTATCTCACCTGTGTGGGTCTGGACTGAGGGTCTGATTTGTATCTCACCTGTGTGGGTCTGGACTGAGGGTCTGATCGGACCAGGAACACCTCCATGGTGCGGTCCTTCTTCATGGGCAGAGGCAGTGTGAGGTAGCAGAATGGGTCAAAGGTGACTGAGACCTTGGAGCACTCCGGGCACACCAAAGTAGATTTGAACAGGCCATGGAATATGTCAACTATGATGGAGTCATTGCGCAAGCGATGGTTCGTCCAGGCTTCCTTAGCTACAATCTAGTGATTAAGCAAAACAAAAGCGTCTAGTGAGACCAGAGTACAATAGAATAAGAGTACAGTTCATCTGTATCTGGTGTCTTATCTGCCGTTTGCTGTACCTCATCCGGTCGGCCCTCTGCGTCCCTCAGGGCCAGGTAAGGCTTCTTTTTGACACGGTTCAGATCTTCGTGGAGCCCGTCCAGCAGGAAAGCCAGCAGCTCCTGGGAGTCCTGCTGCTGATACCCTGAAAACTGAGGGGCAAAGCGCCCAACCTGGGTCTAGGGATAAGGTAGAGGTTATCACACCATCCAGTTAATTTCATTCTCAAAAAAAAAAGAAAAGAAAAAAAATATATAATAATATATATATATATATATTTTTTTTTTTTTTTTTTTTAAGCCAGCAGAGATGTTCACTAAAGGAGGTTATGCGTTATTCGTTCATTTATTCAAATCTCCATTAGTTGTCACCCAGGTAACAACTACTCTTCCTAGGGTTCACATATATATCCAGTCTAAAATGTGTGGTCCACATGCAAGGCATGTTTGGAACTACTCACTTTGAAGGTACGTGGGGCCACATAGCTACTGCGGCTGAGCCACATCTGCTTGACCAGGTCAGCGTAGGCCTCCGCTATCTCCCCACGCATTCCCAGTGGATTCTCCCGATTGATCTCTGCCTCGTACTGGTCATCCAGGAAGTATTCCGTGAGTGGGGATGCATTGCTCAGGCACTGTGCAAAAAGTGAAAAGAGTTGTTTATGCAGAGAAAATAGTTGAAACATTGCCAACTCTCTCTGTATGCGAGTGTGTGTGTTTGTGAAACATTAGTCCCATAGTAGGGCACTGTTTGTTCCAAAGCCACGTCTCCTTCTTTGCTGGAATTTCAAATACATGAGCAACACGTATGAGCAGCTGATCAAGCCGGACAGTACTGTACAGGGCGCTGGTCTCTTCCAGGGACAGGTAGAGCACTCCTGGACCACTCCGTTAGCCTTGTCAGATCACTGACCCAATAATGAATATTAAAATAGAGGCCAGGCCTAGGGACAGTTTGTAGATGAATGAAATTATCTACTAGAGGGCAAAACCAGTTTAACAGAGAACTCTGCTTGCCACTGCTCTACTCTACAGACAAAAGATACATGTGTCTAATAGTGCAGCAGGCTGGGCTAACAATGAGCCGATCAAAATGTATCGATAACTGATGGACAGGGACAACCCTTACGAACAGCAGCCTCTCACGCCAGTCTTGCTTGATAGAGATGAAAGGTTTTTAGTGGAATAGGTGTCACGGCCATGTTATTCTGTTGGGTTTACCTTATGCATCCTACTCCATCCAACTAATCTACAGTTGTGATTTACTTTATTATAAAGCAAATGTTCAGAGCACGTCAGTGTGTTTACTCCTTGTCTGTTGTTCAACATCTGTTGTTCCATCTGTTCTTGTGTGACCTCTGCAAAAGCTAATCAACAATCATACTCTCTCTATGAGGGGATTCTGCTGTTTTTGGTACACCTCAGCGTGGGTGCTACCGGAGAGTTTATACAAGGGCTTAAAGGGATATTTAATTTTGTAGAACATGTCAAGTTTCAGTGGTCTCACCTCTATTTAAGTGCATCTACAAGTAAGCTAGCGACCACTGCTGTCCCTGTTGTCCGCTGCAAACACCGTCATTCCTCCCAGGTGTCAAGCTCCTCATTCACTTCCATTCATTTTGGGGACCATGTCTAAATATCATACTTCTGAAGTATAAACAAACTACTGCTGTGCAGATTTCAACAAAACAGTCAATTCTGAGTCAAAGGTACGTGTTTGTTTTGGCATTTGTTATGTCTTTACAGATTATTATTACCGTTGAAAACTAAAAGCAGATCTGGTCACTTTGTTGTAGGTTTGAGTGTGCTGTGTATCTTTGCCTTGCATGGAATGTTTGGGGAGTGGTTACCCACGGTTACGTGTTGCCTTGCTGAAAGAAAGATTCTTAACATTCTGTGAAGTTGACAGTTGGTCAAACTACACCTCAAGTGAGAAATAGTTCCTTTACTGATCATTTTAAAATGGCAACATTAGATTAAAAAAAAACAAGTACCTTTGACACAGAAAAATATATTAGACAGAATAATATTGTAAGTATGATATTTAGACATGGTCCTCAAAATGAATGGAAGTGAATGAGGAGCCCGACACCTGGGAGGAAGGGTGGTGTTGACAGCGGACGACAGAGACAGCAGTGGATGCTAGCTTACTTGTAGATGACTTTACATAAGAGGTAAGACAGCTGACTTTTGATAAGTTCTACTAAAGTGAAATATCCCTTTATGGGACACCTGCGGATAGTGAGGTGTCAAACTGCTCATATTCAGGCTAACTGTATCAAACCTCGGTTTCCATTTCTCGTTATTTTGTGTTAACTTTTGGCTCAAGTTGTCTGGTGCCATTACTGTTGTTTTCCACATCCCATGGCACCAAAAAGGTGATAGCCACACTTAAAAGCTAATCCCTGCATCTCTCCACTGTCCTAACAGCAGCCTTGTCTCAGTGTTTACACTTCCAGTCACTCACAGCTATTGCTCGAGGCAGTACTAATCTACCTACAGTATATTCCATACATTTATATCGAACATACTGTATGTATCATCTGTGATTTTATGTAGTCAGAACCACTTATTAATTACCGAATGCTCCGCACCTTTTTTTTTGTATTATACTGCATGTGGTTCTCTTTCCTTGTGCCCGTTGCAAGCCAGAGTTCTACATGAGGTCAGAAGCATTTTATCCATCAATGTCACAATGGTGATGAAGCCAAAACTACAAGTTACACCTTGAATTGTTCACTACAACATGAATTTTCTTATCGGACAAAGTAATCCATATAATAAGCCTGTAACCACTAGTCCAGTCTGTCATGTTGTATTACCTGGAGGGCAGAGTTCATGAAGCAAGTGTTGCCCAGATTACTGAGACCACAGAGGCCAGGCTGAGACTGTGACTCTCTGTAGTTGTAGGAGGAGCTGTATGAGTTGTAGCCCCCCAATCTGTTGGAAGAGAGGAGCTTTCATTAGCCACTTGACAACAGCAAGTCTATTACATGTCACAGGCTTTCCAGCAACTAAGGGGAGCATAGACCATGGTGTTTTGAACCTCTAATGTAGCCACTAATACTAACCCTTAGTGGTTCCTTGGTTTATTTCTACTTAATCTCAAACCTAGACTTTGCTATTTCAAAGATTGTTTGGAGGGCTCACAATAAAAACAATTGGGGCGGAATCATGTGTCTGGCTTTTGGAAGTGGTCAATGGCATGAGCGAAAGGTGTGGCCAGCAGGACAGTGCTGCTTCCACTGGGGAAAGGTAATACAGCATCAAGCAGGTATTCACAGGGGTGTGGATTCCTCCGCGGAACATGTAATTTTTAGGGCTGTCAATCAATTCATTTTTTTAACACGTTAATTGCATGATATGCTTGCATTAATTGTGTTAACGCATATTAAAAAATACAGAGCAAAATGCATCTGTAGGGGCAACAGTCATGAAGAAATGCATGAAAGTGTTAGGGAGTTAGGGAGAGTAATAGTAAGTACTTATCGGAGTCTTCAAAAACATTGAATGGTGATCCATTTTGTGAATAAATTTGTTCTCTGATGTAACAATATCTTTGTTGACAGCCGGCTCCTTCGGCCAATCTCTGTTAACATTACTGCTACCATGCAGAATTAGCAAGCATAGCGTAGCTTGACCTGTGCAATGTTACTTAACACTTGTTGCTCCACTAGGAAAGACCGTTCATCACTGCATCGTTTATACAACCTGGTTTAATCCAAAAGTCTGTTTTGAAACATTGTATAAGGAAATAAATAAGACATTCGGGGATGTCTGGTCACTCATTATTCTCCTGGTCTGCATATCAGAGTGATCAGGGACGTAAACAGACTTTCCCACTGCGGCTGGATCAAAGCTATGGGAGGCGTTTGGGGTCAAAATGGTAATTTGATTAATTGTGCAATGTCTTTTTTTTTTTTTTTTTTTTTTTAACACATAAATATTGACAGCCCTAGTAATTATATCATGTTGTTAGTTATGTCTCAATTAAGAAAATAAACGAAGTGATTTCCTCCAGGGCTGGTATGCGGCGGCTGTATTTCTCGTTCTCTGGAGAAAGGCACACATGTAGCTATAATCAACATGAAAGGGGAGAAAGGGGACACATCTACTCTCCCCTAATGTCTACAGGACACAGAGAGGAGTTCTTCTCTCCTCTGAATACTGTTGCACAATTCATCAAATAGCATTAACCCATCCAATGTTGTGATGTAGCAGAGAAACATGAATTCAGTATCATCACGTAGCACTGCACAGTATTCAGCTCCTGGTATCTATGGCCTCCCTTCACTGATGACCAATACGATAAGTACTATAGGTACACTAAGTAATAGAGTCAGAAGAACTAAGTTATAGAGTATCTTCTAAGCTGACATTATGGAAAAAGTGTTCTTGCCTGTTGCCAGAGGAGGTGCTGTTGTTCAGTGTGTAGCCAGGATTACTGCTGCTATCTCCATTGGTTACCGTTGAGGAGATGGTTGCTGAGGAGTTGGAGGAGAGCTTTGGGGAGGTAGTGAAATTCCTGGATGTGGCTGTACTGGATCTGATAAATAAGAGAAAAGCAAAGTTTCAGACGAACGAGTCATTCAAAGTGGTTTCGGAATGTCATGGCAGTAGCATTAGAAATGGGAGTGCTTAATACGATAAGGTTTACTTTATACAAAAGCACTCTGTATCAGGATGCTAATTCACCTTGTCCTGCGTAACTAAGTACAACAAGGTGTCATCTTACTTGGGGTGAGAGGCTTGTCTGGGCCATGTGCCATCCTCATTCTTACGTTCGATCACAAGCACCTGTGGGAAACAAGCCAGCGAGAGCTGAGCTACTATGACTGGCCTGACCACTCTGGAGCTTTCATGACAACACACTCAAAATACTCAATTAGACAGACTATAACCACAGGCAAGAGAAGAGGGAACTCCCGCACACCGTTCTTTTACTTGCAATAAACTTCATTAGAGACAACGCTGTCTCTAATGAAGTTTACTTCAAGTAAAAGGACAGTGTGCAGGAGCCCTCTCTTCTCCTGTCTGTGGATATTTCCTCCTACGCACCAGTCTACAAGAAACTGAAGGTGTACATGAACCTTTAGTCACAGACTGGAACCATGCCACATCAGAGTGAAATATATTTTGCATAGGCTCATAATGCTCTATGTTCAAATAAATAAATGACATCAGGGTAATACAACAGACCTTTTCAGAAGAATCCTGTTGCTAGGCAAACAGCTTGGGCCCCAAGTGTATTTCCTGTCAGCTACTGTTTTAGCAAACAGTACAACATGAAATAAACTTGGTCCCTTTTTGAATGTTTATGAAAAGGTCTACATATTAAACAGACAAAGACACCAAGCACATAGTATGCATCATGTGCACAGGGTGAGAGCCAATGACTTGATGCACTGCGAGTTTAATTAAGACTCAACAGGGCTGAGGGGCGTGTCTAGGGTCAGTGATGTGACATGGCTAACAGAGTGGGCCAGCAGTGCTCTACCTGTCCCTGGAAGAGACCAGCGTCCTGTACAGTACTGTCCGGCTTGTTCAGCTGCTCATACGTGTTGCTCATGTATTTGTTCCAAAGCCGCGTCTCCTTCTCTGTTGGAATTTCAAACAGCGACCTCATCTCCTTCTCTATGGTATCTGAGGGAAAGTAATGCACAACATTGAGCAGATTGTTTTATCACATAAAAATACAGGTGATGACTGGCAGGATTGGTAGAAATCTAAATGGCACACATGTAGCCGTTTAGTGGATTAGTTTCAATGCCAGTTAGTTGTTACTAGCAGGCATGGTACCTCCACAGTGCACTCACACCAAATCTCACCTATAGTGTCCGCTTTGCTGAAATGCCGCGTGACCACATTGTCCATGTTGTCATTCTCACACAAGTTCAGCTCCAACAGGTAGACCTCCACCTTACAGTGCTTGACAAACATGCCATGTTCAACCACCTAGGGCAATGAAGACATGTTAAAAGATAAAGCTTGGTAATAAGTACATTTTGTATAGACTGTACAGGACATCTCTGGTGGCATTACCTTCCTGACAATGGGTCTCTGGCCCTCCAGGCAACCATACCAGCTGACAAGCTTGTTCCATGCCTCAGTGGGCACAAGGACGTAGTCCAGCTCATCTATAAGGTGCTCCTTCAGGACTTGAGTCTCGTGGTCTGTAGGAGGGAAGGGGACAAAAAAAACATTACTCAAAAGAGTAAACACAGCTTAAAGCCACTGTTTCAGGATTTAATTTTTGTCAGAATGCCAGCGTCACCTGAGAACAGCCCAGAGTTGTCAATAGGTCCTGGATAGAGGCTGTGCTCTCCAACATTGTACATGTCCCAACTGTCAAATCCCACATACTTCTTCCACTGTTTGAACCACCGGCTGTCTATCAGAAACCTTAAAGAAGAAAAGTACAGTGGCTAGTAAAAGCAATGGCAAACATTTCATAAAGAGATCCTGGGGAACAAAATGAAGGAATTTTGAATATGAACAACTAGCATCTTCTCTTCTTGGGCTACATGTGATTTGTCCTCAATTATTTACAATGTTGCCGTTTCTCAAAAAGGATTTTTGCTCATCAGGCACATTTTAGATAACAAACATGGTGAGAAGACCCATAGATTATATGGTAAGAGCAGAGACAGGAAGAAGTGAGACGTTGTTCTCGCTGGCTACTTCCGCCCGCAGCCCGTGGAAAATATGCAGACCTTGGAGCTCAAAAATTAAACTCGGACCAAAAATTGCTTATACCAGTAAAAGCACATGAGGCTTATTTGATTGAACAAGAGCTTTGCAATGTTTACGGTCTTAAACATTTTGACATATTCAACTCAGAATGTCATTCAGTTGATCCTTGTTAAAGGGGATTTTGTTGTCTTTTGGGCGCATATTGATGACATATTTTGCCTTTTGATGACAATGTACAACCAAAGAGGGTAAGCTAGGCTTCACTATTTGACTAGTTGTTACATCATATGAGAAATTTTTTTATTTACAATATTGCGATTGGCATTCCTGATATTTAAGCAGTTGATTGCTATTCTACAGATGACTGTAGCTGCGCAACATAATGACTTATTTGGTGTTTAATGAGGACATCGCCTCCCATTCATTTCCATCCATGATTGGCCTCCTCTTTCCTTAACACTCTTTGGTAGGAAGGCCATGATATATCCTTACTCTGAATGTAGAGGAAAATTCACCCATCTGCCAAGATAGTACATTATGTAACACTAAAACAAACCGTCTTGTGCACCAGGTCCCATTTGCAGATATAGTAACAGCAAGCTAGAATGCCTTAATCTCATCACAAGTAAGAATCACTCCCACAGCATAAGCTTGTTAGAAGGATTTCACATAGTACAAAGGTAGTCCATGTGTTCAATTGTCTGAAACCATTTATATAAATGGGAAATATTGTTTAAAATACAGTGATGCATATTGGCCGAGCTACAGTGCCTAATGTTAGATAAAAATGATCTTGGTTGAAACGCCTCGCAGTTAAAGGAAGTATAATAATTGCTATTTCTCCTTTAACATCAGGGTCCCTCCCCCAAACTATGAAGTAATGTCTCTGAGGGTGAAATATCCTGTCAATCACCAATTGAATACCTCAGCAGAAATATAATTTGATATACAGTATCTTTAATGGCGCAACGACACTGCCATGTACAACATACTAGGCAGAACTCTTGTTATTTCACTGTCTTCACGCCATTTTTGGACACTTGTATGATTATTTTGAGTGACTGTGGAAGAAATAAGCCATGTTAGCTAACCAATAATTCAATATATGGGGCCTGTCTTTGCGGGTGCCAAGTTCCGTGACAAAGCCTGTCAGATCGCTCGCAGGGTAACTTGTAACTTATGACAACATTTTCATGCTGTAGCTAACGTTAGCTGGATCTCTACACACTTTTAGCTGCTACAGTCAATCTAACGTTAGGCCTGGTGATACTCATATTTTTAAATAACGTTAGTGATTATTGTTAGCCAGCTGATAACCTGGGAACCTAATAACTGGCATTGTCAATTAGCGCAGCGATTTGACAAGGAAGGTAGCTCACGTTACGTAATATTCGATTCAGGCCAACTATTTCCCGATCATTAGGAACCGGTCTGACTGACAGAAATCATCTTTCCCAGCTAGAGCAAGGGCCTATTATCGTGCCAGCCGGTTAGCTAGCTAACGTTAGCTTGACAGAAATTACACCAATGTTAACTGCAGTAACGTTACAAATGAGTCAGCTAGCTAGCAACATTGGGAAACTAACGTT
The DNA here is from genome assembly GCA_900302295.1 of Parasudis fraserbrunneri. Lineage (NCBI taxonomy): Eukaryota > Metazoa > Chordata > Actinopteri > Aulopiformes > Chlorophthalmidae > Parasudis > Parasudis fraserbrunneri. The sequence goes on from OMKL01011882.1 coordinate 12,936, forward strand.
AGCGGTAGCTTACTGTCAGCAACGCTGGCTAAGGTTACCGTTAACATTGATTGTCGAATACACAAACTGTTAACGTTAAGTGGTGGCTTTCCATTAATGAGTTAACGTTAGCTTTCGATTTCTCATAAATCCTAAAGCCTTCCCACGAGTTGGCCTGTCTGCGTCGTTAGCCAACGTTAGCTAGAAAACGTTAGCTAGCTATTTTCGTTGCTAGCCAGTTAGCTAGCTACAATGGCTAATGTTACCTAGCTAATGTTAACCATTGCCAGTTCTTACCATTCGTCGCCTTTTCGTAGAGTAGTTTTAAGAAGTGACCCAATACTTTGTTTTTGACTTTCAGTTGAAGGTGTCGGTATCTGTGCGGCTACCGGCTCCGGGTCGGAGTCTGCCGCGCTACCCGACTCGGGTCCGCCTCCTTCGGCCATCATGCAGTGAGTGTACCGGTATCGTGAACGCGCGGTTGAAGAAGCGCACTTGCGCGAGCTTCTCAACGCTGCTGACTAGGATGGTTTCTGTCATCACATCAGCAGGCTGAGCCTACTTATATTATTGACTGAATCAATCAATCAGAGGTTCCCTCCTCACTCTTTTTCTTTTTTTTATGATCAATTTTTTATCATAATCAAACAGAGTAGGGGACACCGGGGTTGGTTGGCAAACAGCTATTTTCTGGCCCTTTGAAGGTCAGACACAAAAATGTAACATCAAAATGTTTACCTTTTTGATCTACACTCATCTATTATGTTAAAACATCTGAAAGTCACTCACCTTTTTGGTTAATCAGTTCTTCCTTGGCCAGACCTTTCGTCAAAGTTTCGTGGTGTTACATGAATCTATTTGGAAGTCATGCACCTTTTAGTAATTGACCACGCCCATTGTCACGCCCCCTTTAGGCCAATGGGTGTAGGACGTTTTTCAGTTCTTCCTTGGCCCATGACCATCCTATCTACACAGTTTCATGCAAATCCACAAATAACTTTTTGAAATATCTTGCTGTTGTGGTTACTGTCCCTTTACAAATATTGTGATTACTCACCTTAGAGGTCCCCTATCCTAAAAGTGTTTTGCATTGGTTTTCCACAATGAGGGGTTGTCCCATCACTGAGAAAATGTGAAATATGTCCTTAGTGTAGTTTCTGCAGTTCATCTGTGACAAGAACCCTTCCTATTGAAACAAGCCATTCAGAATTGCAGCGATTATCGACGCAGTCTATCGCCAGGCGTGCTGTGTGCACACATGCAGTGTGTGCATGTGAAAAATGCCTGTGTACAAAATGGTAGCTTGCTCATAAACTTTCTCATTTTCCACCTAAACGGCTCACTAAAATATAAGTTAAGTTATCTTATAATATTAAACCCCTTGGGGAAATTCGTCCTCTGCATTTGACCCATTCCTAACTATTTAGGAGCAGTAGGCAGCCACACAGTGTGGTGCCCGGGAACCAACTCCAGTTGTAATGCCAGTACCTTGGTCAAGGGCAATGGCAGGAGTATTTACCTAGCATGCATTTCTTTATTATGGTGTATAATATGTTTCTGACAACATTTTAGGTGAGAGATAGGATATGCAATTGCTGAATCTTAATTCATATTTGATCTGAAACGCCTAGTTTGACAGTTTGATCTGAATTTCATGAGCAAGGCACGTGCTGCAGTTCCGGAGCACGCATGCACAACATAACGGCTTGCTCGTAAACCTTCTCTTGTCCCATCTAAAAGGTTCACTAAAATATGTTTCTGACAATATTTTAGCCAAGAAATAGGATACGCAATTGCTGGATCTTAATTTATATTTGATCTGCAATGCCTAGTTTGACAGTTTAATCAGAATTTTGTGAGTCAGGCGCGCACCGCAGTTCCTGTTCCAATTCGTGCATGGTCATGCGTGTCGTGCACACAGACACAGCCCGTTATAGGACAGGACTGAAACAGAGGGGTACAGAGGCATGCTAGAATGCATAGTCTGAATGGTATTTTCAGCAAAAAAACAACTTCAGACATGTTTTGGGGACCTAAGAGACCTATATTAACTTGTTGGAAAGGT